>WOGJ01292240.1:0-14655 GCA_015342185.1 Leptinotarsa juncta
AAGTGCTGTGCGTCTAAACTCACCCTCCCTACTCTACAGGTACAGATACTGGATCAATGTCATGCTTATAAACATAGCGGCTATCACAAATATGGGGGACAACCTTTTTGGGAATTACCAAAATGTTTAGATTTTGGTAAGTGGCCAGAGGAGCTTCTCTTAGAAAAGGCTACTTTTCCCTCTTCTGTTTTTGCACCTGAAGACAGTTTGCTGATAGACGGGAGATTGATTTGCAGGCTCAACTCATTTTGGCAAGGACCACGTCTGGAAGAGTAGCTTTGGCCATATTTGGTACCTTCTACATCACACTGTCAGTGACCATGGAAATTCTTCTCGAATCATTATATCTCTCTGAAAGTGCTATATCATCTATGTTTGGATGATGAAACAGCAGAGCAGATACTTTGTGCTTACCTCGCCATGAACCAAGTGTTACCCTTGCCATCAGACTTGAAAAATCACTCATCACTCATCACTAATCGACTTCGTTAAGAAGCTCAACTCATTTGGTCGAGTTTGAATAGGTGAAAGATACATTTAACTTTCACAGGTTGCAGAAGAGGCTGTGAATCACACATTAGCTGCTTGCAGCATTGGGTTGAATGGACTCACTCACTTTGGACCTACCAACATAGGTCAACCCATTTCCAGTTAATAATAGGTAAGCAAATACTGCAAAGTGTCAAGTAGGTGAACAGCGACTACTTTAAATTTCGATTGTGTTTGAAAATTAGATAAGGAATATTGTTTCAAATTATTTTATTATAGTTACTCTTTCCCTTGCTTCGATATTTCGGAAAGCATTTTGCCTTCATCTAGCACATCCGGATAATATTCTTCAGTTCATACTACTGAAAGTTTATTTCCATACATTTTCAACAAAGGCCATAAATAATAATAGTCTAGAATAGCAGTCAGTATGATAGCGTCATAATAGTTTCAATTCTATATTCTTACAAAAAGGCATCCTATATAAAATTCAGAAAACTCAAGTCCTTCGGAGATCTATTGGTTGTTGTCACCTTTCGTTCAGTCCTATTTCAATTGAGTGGATGTTCCATTTGCTTCTATCTTCTTCAGAGCTCAGGGGTGGTGATGGCACAGGTAAGTGTGGTATAAAAGAGGTCTGACTTGGATGGAGGAAATTTGGTAGATGAGAGGGATTGTTTTCATTTCATAATTTGGGAAAAATAATATTTTTATTGAATATTCATTTGCATTCATGAACATATGTGGTGTTCGCCGAAAAAAGGTAGTTATATAGTGTATCAAAAAATGAGTTTTGACTTAACGATGGTTTCGGACACATGAAAGCTTGGTCTTTCACTTGAACTTCGTCAAAAAAATTTCACTTTTATTTGGTAATCGTATGTTTAGAACCATTCGCTGAAAGAAGGTACAGGTATGACAGATTCTTCAGGTTCTACGATGCTGATTCAAGTACTATTCGGTTGTGTATCATTCAAATTCTCTTCAAACTCAGCATACGAAACTGAAAATAGATAGAGAACCCAGAAACAAACAAGTTACTTCCATTGTAGCTCATTCATAGACTCGGTAACTGAAGTTACCGCCACACTACAAGAATGAACATAACAGATTGAAGGAATGACGTCACAGATACCCAAACCTATGATATCAAGACCTTACACCCCACTGAAGGCCGTGTACCTAGTAGTAATACACTGCGAAACTTCAAAGGAGTTTATCTAAAAAATTTGTTTTTGTACACCATGTACCTTTTAATGGTGAGCACTACATATATTGCTTTACATTGTTTCACAATTCACAACACGTAGATTAGAAACAAACACACTGAAACTGGACAAACTAATGAAACCACTATATAGAAATTTTTTAAATAGACATTTATTTACAAAAATTCGAAATACAAATGAAAAGTGCATTATATTTATGTATTTACAAAGTAAAAATACAATGTATATTTTATTCTTAGTAACTATCTAATCTTAAATTTACAAAATAATAGTCTTTTTCATATCTTATTTACAAAAACATTTACACATACAAGATTTGTTCATATAAATAAAATTTTGCGCTTTTCTATCTGAAATGAAACAACATATTGTCAAAACAAATAAGTCATTTGGTTGTTCAAAAACTGAAGATGGTTTCGATTATGACTGACATATGAAGAGCTATAAGAAATAAACAAAACTAAAAATTGATATTGAGAGTTTAAATGTAACAATTTTTGAAAAAGCAAATGAGCATTTACATGAGATCAGTTCAAAACAAATTGAAGTACATTTTCTAATTATGAGTAAAATTAAGTAGACTGAAATTACAATTAAGTACAATTACCACATAAAACATAATATCTAACATTTGTATAAATTGTGTTACTTTCATTTGGCACATTTTCCATGAAAAAAAATGCAAAACATAAAAAACAACCAGAACTTTGATTCAATAGAAAGAATGGAAAATAACACAACATATAAAAAATGTGCAATAATCAAATACAACAATAGAGCACAACAATCACTTATTGCAATTTAAATCACATTTTTAAAAAACTGTTTTTCGTTATGTAATGTTCTGCCATAAAATTGGCGAAATGGCAATGTTAGGTCACTTGAAAATGGCATGTTTCAAAATGTCACACAAAATTGAGAACATTCATTGTTAATTCTAATTGTGAAAAGAGTAGGTGTTGAGTGTTACCTTAATGGGTTGTTGTTTATACATATAATGAGTGAAAAATAAGCACAGTTATATTGGGTACAAATTTTATGAATATTATTCAATTCCAATCGAGAAACAAATTCACTTCCTAAATAATCTGAAACTATACATATAAAAAAATGATAATGAGAATCATTCTGTGAATCCTATAAAATAAACATAAGATTTGGGAAAGAAAAGTTTTGGCTCTTCAAAGAAAGGAAAAAAGTAACTAATTTTTTGAAAACATGATTCACAAAGATGTGTAGATCATGTGTAGTAACCTTCAGACACAAAAAGACAAAAAAAGTACTTCCATATAAACTTCGAATTATACGAAAGAAAAAACACTTTCGAAACAACTACTTTTATATGAACATTGAATTATACAATTATACAGGATTGCTACATAATATAATGAAATCACAGGATTGCTACACAATATACACCTGATTCAATTCCACAACGAATGTTTGGAGTACAAACTGAATAGAATAAAGTGCTTTTTGTACATATAAAGGGGTTGTTTCGAAATTATTTTTCTTTCGCTCGATTCAATGTTTTTATAGAAGTAGTTGTGTCTGAAAGTTACTTCTTTGCATGATCTAGACATCTTTGTAGAGTTTATTTTGAAATCAATTGTTTCCTTCCTTTCTTTGAAATATTCTCACATGTTTTTTTATAAAAATGGAGAAGTAGAAAGATGAATCCTTTTTTTACCAAAAATTCAATCTTTGCTAAAAAATAGGTACCTCTTTCAATACAAAATATAAGATCTTATCAACTTATTACAAGGTGTTAACCTCATATACTGAGAAACATGTGGTCTGTCAAATTAACTTTTTGATCAACATACTTGTTTTATTAGAGACTATTAGAAATGACATTTAACATAAGTTTCAAGTTTCAGTCAGTCTTGAATAATAAAACCACATTACATTTGGGCAATAAAATAAATCATTATATATCAAGTTTCACATGACATAATTTAACTTTTCAACACTATCAACATAAATGTGAGACAAAAGAAAAGAAGTGTGGCTATGTATTATTTATATGTTGAGTTTACATGTTCTTTTTATAGATAAGTGGACTTGCTTCTATTTCTCTATTTATTTAAATGATACAAATTATATCTAATAAATGTGAAATGTTGGTTACACTGAAAATTACTGAGTATGCTCTTACTCAGATGAAAAAGTCCATTTTGCTAGAAACGACATATATTTTGTCTAAAAACTATTCTGTTCTACTAAAGAACTGGTCAATTCAATGATTAACAGAATATAATAATCAGGTTTACAGTGCTTGTTCTACTGCGAGTTTCAAAAATTATAGATATATAGAAAAACTTGTTGTTTGTTCACTGATATTTTTTTTCTTTTCAGAAATATTATAATAGATGATAACCTAACTAAAAACATTTTTATTGGATAACATTTTCATGTATTTCTTGGAATGCGAATAATATTTATAAAATGAGGTGTAATGAGAGTAAAGGCAACTCAACAATACTGTGTTAAAAACGATGATCTGTCAGGTACTCAAGAATATAACATTTCAGAAAGAAAGTTGAAGGTAGTTACCTATCTCTATTCTAAATTCGGGGATGTTAGAGATTGCCAGCGACGAGGAAACAAATTACACAATTATTTCTCGAATAACTCTTCTTGTTCGTGAGTTTGGAGTTGAGTAGCCACTTTCTAGACTTTCTTCATAATTCAGCGACATATGCTGTGGTGGTTTTTCATCCTCCATTTGTTCCAGGTAAGGATCAGGGAGGCCACTTACATCATGGTAAGGTGAATCTGTAAATAAATAATTTTATTGGAGATTAAATATGGAAACAAAAAAAATCTGTTTAAAATCTGTATTTCCGTTAACCAGCTGTCGCACCCCTACGAACGACAACCCTCAGAAGTCGAAACTTGTACGAGCTATGGATTAACGAGATATTACCTTTTTAACGTGTGATTCCTAACACGGTTGGACGATAGCAAGTGAAAATCGATCGTTCAGACTAGGGTTTGAACCACCGACCAACACAGCAGTCAATTCAAGTGAGTGAACTAAGCACCCACGTCAAACCGCCTGGCTACCGACCGATCAAATTTATAGTTTTATTCAAATTAAAGAACTTTAGTAGCTATATCACAATATACTATTATAGATTTCCTCTGATGGCAGCTAAAAAATACGAGGGATCACCCAAGATGGTGAAGTTTTTGTGCACCTGATGTGTTTATCAAATGAAAAGCATATAACATGAAATTCTGAAGCCATTATGGCGGGTGGACTGTTTTCTTAGGCACATCGATGATGTGGATATCAAATCAATGGAGAAATAATTCAAAATTGCAGGAAAACAAGAAGGTCGCCATTTCAATTTTAAGAGCTATAACTCGGCAAAGTTTAGAAATAGTTTGGTATTGCTTGAACAAATGAGGGGCTCGAACATGTCCGGCGGAATTCAGTAAAGGGTTAGGTTAGGTTAGGTTATGATGGTTAGGTCTAAAGTGAGTGGGTCTATTCGACACTCCATCGCAACCCGCAAGGATTTATTGTGGATCACACCTATTCACACTCGACCAAATAAACGCAGCATTTTGAGGAATCCGATTAATTTGTATGGTGAGTGGTTTTTCAGGTCAGATGGCAGTAGTACGGCTCTACCGAACTCTAAAAACCTGATTCGGTCCACAGCGGGGCAGGCAAAAAGTATATCCTCTGCTGTTTCATCATTTTCCAAACAGAGGCGACACACAACCTCTTCCGACAGTCCAAGTCTCTGCATATAATGATTCAAATGACAGTGACCTTTGAGAAGGCCTGTTAGCCATTGTAATTCATCCCTACTGTAATCCAACAAGTGTTGGACTACAGTAGTTTCGTTGAATTACTGTATCAAGCTTCGAAGGGTGAATAAACGCCTTGGAGTGAGCCAATCCTGGAGGATTCTGCCTAAGTCCTTAAATCTTCTTGCCATCCAGGTGTTCAATGTCTATTTGGTAAAGCCTAAAGAGATGCCAATGACAGGTTCTGGTCCGATGAAGCTGCTTGCAGCAGCCTCCTTTGCAAGTCAGTCAGCAGACTCATTGCCTTCCAGGCCAGTATGGCCAGGAATCCAAACCAGAGACAATCTGTTAGGTCTTCCTATCGAGGAGAGTCGTTTTTGGCAATTTGCTACCAATTCAGTCGTTGCTCGCTAGGAGCCAAGAGGTTCCAACGGCTCTTGACTGTCCGAGACTTTTGTGTGAGGTTGGATTCCTCCAATTTCTCCGCACACAATTCAATAGCGTAAATTTCCGCTTGAAATACAGTCGCATAGATTCTTAGGCAGGTAGATATCTCTGTCCTGGGTCTGCGACTAATAACACCTGCACGAACCGGAAGGTGTTTTTGGTCCATCTGTGAACCAACAACTATCTGCTCTTAATATTTCCTTCTTCCCGAGGATCCAGTTCTCTCTACTGGGGAACAGTACTTTATTAGGCAGTTCGTAGTTGACAGTTGGAAGCATAAAATCAGAGGTTATTTCCAGTATGCTGTGACTTCCAGTGTCAACCAACAGTCTGCTATCGATTTGTGCAATTGTCAATGTGCACAAGTCTGTATGCAGTACATCTAATCTCTCTCTCTCTCTCCAGAAAAATGTGGAGAGGAGCTAGATCTAGAAGGATCTCCATGGCCGCTGACAGTGTGGAACTGATGGCACCACTGATAGCCAGACAAGCCTGTCTCTGTAAGCCAGAGAGCTTCGCCTGGGCTGTAAAGGGAACTCATCGGGAAAAATACATACCTATTTCTTGAAACCAAAAAACAGTAAAAAAAGTATTTCATTATTGTTCTATTAATCGAAATTGACATGACTATCACTTTCTTTGCAAACACATTTCAGATTTTTATATTTTATATGATGCAAATACTTCAAGAGAGTTTTGCGCTACTTATTTATTAACTGAAGTGGCAATAAAAACATAACCACATGGTGATATTTCATTATTCATTTTACAGCAGAGAGAAATTAAATTGTGATGCTCACGTCACCCATAATTTAGTGTAACTAAAACTCACCTATATGTTGCTCAATGCGTTTCTTAGGTTTATGAATGGCAGCATATGGGTCACTACAGTAGTCTTGTCTGGACGGATTGTTACTGTTCCTCATATAATCATCACCATGATTACTTTGGGTTGTGATGTGGGGATAGGGTGCATAATCATCAACAGCGCCATAACCTCCGTGAGTGATAGGATCATATCCATATGTATTTTGTCTATCCACATTCATATGGTGAGGCTGAAGCTGACTGTTAGAGTTGGTGGAAGCTGCCGCCATCTTCATTTGCCACAGAGAATCTTGAGAGTTTACACTACCGCCATTGTTCGAGTTTGAGTAGCTGTTCTCCAAGTATCCCATGTTGGCCCCTGTGGAAGAAGTGAAACAGGTTTACTCAAATTGAAATCATTCAAAACAAGGTTATTTTTAATCTAAGATAATTTTTCAATCAGACTGTCAGTACTCACAGTCAGTATTATTCATATTCTGCCTACTTTGCATATCTGTATTGGCAACATGGTATCCATAACCATTCTGGGTGGCATATACAGATTTCTGGTCTTCCATGGCAAGTGCCAAATCCAAGGAATGTTCTAGAGCTTTATTCTCCATACCTGAAGAGGGGTAGTACGGAGGTGGTGCTTGATTTTGTTGAGGTACAATGGTGGGTCTCACAGAATCCATTTCATAGTCTTTGGCTTGCTGAGACTTCTTGGACTGGTTCTTCTTACACCTGCAGAATACCAAAAACAGTCCGACGAATAGAAGAAATACTATACAGGAAACCACAATAGCAATCAGGGTTGGAGTTGTCAATGCAGATGCTTCTCGAATGTGAGCGTAGCCTACTAAAAAAAAGTAAATCATAAAATTTTGAATTATTCAGAACAATTACAAAGACTTACATTCTGCTTCTACAAATTCACCACAATGATCCGAGTGAGTTTGAAGGCAGAGTTTTACTCTCACTCTGGGACTTTCATCATCATTGACTCCGATAGGATCATCTGTGAGAGATCTTCCTTTGAAAAATCGGGATTTAATTTGATCCATATTTTTTTCTTTATACGTAGGAACCAAGCCAGAAACTTGCAACTCCATATTGTCTACGACCTGCCAGGCAGTAATGGGATGGTTGTCATTGCTTACAGTTTCTACCACTGCTATTAGGGGAAGACAAGTTGCTGGTACATTAATAGATAGGGTGTGAGAAGCTCTATCATAGGCAACTCGTTGAGGAACAGGAATTCTATCTACACGTGTTCTTTCTCTGATTTCTTGAGAGTTCTCGCTAGTACCTTTTGTGTTTAGAGCTTTAACCTGAAAGGAAAATATTTGCATGAATTACTTGGGTGAATGGGAACTCAATGTTCACACTTTTTTAAAATAATATCAGTCAATCACTGATCAATAAAAATATTGATGTTGAATTTGTGATGAAAACAGAAATTGAAAGTTTGAAACTCAGATGATTATGATTCATGTTTCTGAAACTACTAAATTTTGCTCTAAAGCAAAAAAAATTATCAGTACAACGATAATATAAGAAAAACGGTTTCACATCAAAGGTTGATAATTAAACAAATTGATTACCTTGAACAAGTAGCTCTGATGCTGTTCCAAGTGAGTAACATTACAAGGAACATTTTGATGGCAATCCACCTCTTTCCATTCACCTGATCTGGAAGAAGATCCACACCCTTCAACAATAATATCATGGTCACTGATGATTTTCTTGTATGACACAAAATATTTTGTGTTGGAAATTCCACCATTGAACCCTGGTTCCCAGCCCAGAGTTACAAAATTGGGTCCATTGTGCAATGCAACCAGTTTAGTAGGTTTCTCTGGGGGGCCTTTTGACTGAAGCTTGATCTTGGTTTCAATAGTTCCTAAACTGTTGACAACTTGGCAGGTGTATTCTCCATAGTCCTGTTTCTTGATATCAGATATTCTGAGGAGGCTAGTGTATACATCATTTTCATCACTAGTTGTGTGCACCACATAGTGCCCTTCCGATGAAGAATGAAGAGGGCTGATGTTAGTCCCTAAGAACCACTTGAATTCGGGTTTAGGATATGCTTGAACTTTGCATAAAACTTCTGCTCTTTCCGAGATGTCATATGCTACTTTATTGAAATGGTGCAGCACAATTGGTTCATCTGCAAGAAAAAAATATATACCTAGATCTTAAAGATACGTGATGTCTTCATAAAAGTGGGAGAATTTAATTGGCAACATAACCTATGTTCTGTTAGACACGTTTACTTGGAATTTCGGACATTATTCAATTTGATTGATGTAACTATTCAACTTCTGACATCTTTAGGGCTACTTCAGTGTTATCCTGCATGTATACCAATATTTTCACCACATACAACATTTTTCTGTAATTTATGAAAATTTCAGAATTTAATGTTATTATTTCAATTGTCGGAACAAAAATTTTAGTTTTTGATCAAGAAAATCAACCATTCAAAAAAAATAAGTGGTTGATATAACATCAATACTTTTGTGCTTGAAACGTAGAATATGGTGGATCCTTAAAAAAATTAGATTCAAATTTGAAATGATAAAATTTTACAAATTTTTGATTACTTTCCTTCCTGCAGTTAATTTGGTGAAAATCAAAATGGTAGATAGGGTTTGGAGGATTAACATATTTCATTGTAAAATTTCGTTCATATAGTTTCTCATACTGAATTTCACTGATTAAAATTTTATAGTCAATAAATGATTACAGGTAAATAATAGTCCTGATATGTCTGAGCGATAATAAATTTGTACTGATACTGAATGAAGGAATTGAAATGAAAGTTCAACCAAGAAAATATTTCGAGCAATAAATAAAATGTGGAGAATATATGAATAACAAGAATACTAAAAATAGTTTTCCATTTTTCAAGACATCAATCAAAACTAACATAGTATGGTTTGTTAATTTTCAAGCAAAAAAACAAAACTAGCCACATAGTTATTTTTGAGAAAACCAAAATGGTGGTATTTTAAAGGTTTATAGAACATTTTTATTTATAATTGAAATCTGGAAGCTTGTATACTTCTAATGTCTACTAATAAAATCATGAAGTGATGATTTATTTATCAATTATAAACTTTTGTTCAACTTTTCAATATAGAAAAAAACATATTTTGTGTTCGAGTAGTACCTCTGGAAATTGTTCTGTATCCCAAAAAATATCATTCATGCATTCCTTGTTCATTGGCTTCATGGACACAATTTAAAAATGTATACCTTTACAAGTGAATGAACAAATACAAATGTGAAATTATTTTATATCTAGATTTTTCAAATTTTATTCTGATCACTATCAAAAGTACCACCAACGAGAACAAATTGTTTGAATTCAGGCCATTAAATATATCATAATATAAACTGGAAAAAATGCTTCATTTAAAAGTTAGGTTCAAATATTCTTCACAAAATACAGCAGTTGAAATCACCCAGTATGTGAAAAAGTTCCAAATGATATAAAAATAATTTTAAAATAAAATATAAACAAAACACCAAAACAAGAACACGTGCAATTAGAATAATCCAAGTAGAGAAAAAGGTAGTTTTACTAAGAGAACTGTAGGATTCATTAGTATACCTTAGGAATTGCAGAAATTTTTTAATTCATTTTCAATATCCTATAATGACATTCAACTCAATAAGTTAATGCAGTTCAATTCACAACACAGCTAGATTCAGAAAAAATGAAACCCAAGTTCCAAGAAAATTCTCCTCAGATTTTTTGAGATTAAACAGTATAATATTTCATAATTCAATCTGGCAAAAGTTGTTCAAGCGGAATCTCCGTGAACAGAAAATAAATCAACGAGATAATTATTCATACTCACGTTCGATTTTAAGATGCATAGTCGACTCCGACTTCTTGACTTCATTCTCGAATGTACAAGCATATACTCCCCTATCGGAAGGCAGCAACTCATTACCATTTGGCCTTGCTTTCCCTGTGAACTTCAGAACACTTTGGACGCTAACCGCCCCGTTACTGGTTTCCGCATAATCAGTCTTGACTTCATACATATTCACATCAGCAGTTAGTTCTTCACCATCCTTCAACCATCTCACCATTGGCCGCGGTTTTCCCTTCGCGCTGCAAGCCACAGAAAAGTTCGGATCTCCTACTCGCTTAGTTTCAAGTGGTTTCAGTTTGTATTTGAAGCTGGGAGGCTGGTGGACTTCCAATTCGACGGAAGCTATTTCGCCGAGTCCCAGTTCGTTTGTGGCTTGACAGTTATAGACTCCTTCGGATGCTAGATTAGCGTTGGGAATGGTGTATTTAGTCCCAGTTGCCAGAATTTTGCTTTCTCCATTAGATTCGACTTTGAACCAGCGATACTGAGGAGCTGGCCAACCCGGAGGAGTCGCAGTACAGGTTAAAGTCACAGCAGAACCCTCTGTCGCAATAGGCTTATCCGGCATAATCCTGGCAGTGCCGGGCTTATGCCGAATGAGCAAAGCAATGGAAGCATTCCCGATTTTTTCAGATATTCGAACAGGTGCGTTACTTGGTGTGATAACATTCACGGCACGGCAAATGTAGGTACCAGAGTGTTCAGAGGTAACATGGCTTATCCGCAAGGTGTCGCCACTTTGTCGAAAATCGGGTTTTCCGTCTTTAACCCACTCGACTGTAACTGGACTGGGGTTGGATGTTATATTACATTTGATATGGACAGAGTCTCCCTCCTCGGCTTCCTTTGTTTTGGCGTCTAACGTGACTATTGGAGCGTACAACACATCCAACGTCATTTCCTTCTCGCCGACTCTGCCGAGGCCGTTATCTGCTATACAAGTATATTTCCCGGCGTCCTGGATGCTAACCCGGTGGATGGTGTGGTTATGTGCCGAGCTGATAAATCTGTTGTTTCTGGTCCATCGTATCGTCGTGACTTTCGGTTTGGCGTCAACGGAACAATGGAGGGTGGCTTGTGAATCCCGTTCGACGCGCAGGGGATTTTCAGGACCGACTTCGACACGTGGAAAATCTGGAAAATAAAAGTTCGTCAGTAAAAATAGAATGTTTGTTAAGAGGTGAGGTAAGCTAAAAATCATCAATATTGAACTTAGTAGTGGCACGTTATAAGGCAAGACCTCGTTAATCCTTCGCTCGCACAAGTTTCGACTGTTGAGGTTCGTTCAAAGGTACGCGACGAATGGTTAACGGAAAAACAGATTTTAACAGATCTACGTTAAAAATTAATTGAATTATATTTTGACAGGATTCATAGATTTTGTAATCTTCCATCTTCTTTATATAACTTCGTTCAGGGTTCCTGTCCAATTTGGTGATACAAAGAAAACGATATATTTCGATAAATTTCGACGATTGACCTCGAAAAGATATATTTATTTAATATTAAATCAATTGAAACATGTCTGGAAGAAAACTGTAGTCAACTATTATCGCAAAGTTTGAACTTGAAAGAAAAACAGACAGTCAAAAAATTGAATTTTACCACCCAAAAAAATACATCCAGAAAAAAGTCAATAACTGCTTGTAGGTATTAAAACTCAACGTTTGCCTCTTGAAGTCGCTAGTGATCTATTATGACTACATTAACTATACTCACTAAACTAAACAAAGGCTCATCAATCAAATTAAAAAAATCATTATGACCTATCCGCTTTTGTACTCACTATAAATAGTGAGCACCCAAAAGAGCCACGGAATGAATACTTGCAAAATGCAAGGATGGAAATATCTTGTACATCCAGTTTCATGGAAGTATCTAATTGAAAAGTCAACAGTTGCTTTCTTTTGAATTCAAGAACAAACGTTCCTGAAGAAACTGAAAAATCTGAAATATGGGAAGATAGGGAAGTCGATAATATTCATCAATGTTATCTTAGTTAGGTTAGTTTAGGTCAAAAGTGAGTGGATCTATTCGACCCTCCTCCTCAACCTGCTATGGTTTATTATGGCTAACACCTATTCACACTCGACTAAATAAACCCAGCTTCTTAACGGAGCCGACTAGTTTGAATGGTGAGTGGTCTTTCAAGTCAGATGATGAGAGTGGGGCTCTGCCAAACTCTGAAAACCTAATTCGATCCCCAGCGAGGAAGGAACAAAGTATGTGCTCTGTTGTTTCATCATTTTTCAAGCAGAGGTGACACTTACTGTCTTCCGAGAGACCGAAGGCCAGTTGGACATCGTAGTTCAACCCTACTATAGTCCAACTGGTATTTGGTACCAAGCTTTGAAGGGTGAACTAAAGCCTTGGAGTGAGCCAATCCTGAAAGATTCTGCCAGAAGTAAATACATTTTCTTGCCATCCAGGTGTTCATTGTTTGTTTGGCAAAGCCTAAAGCGACGCCAATGAGAAGTTCTGGACCGATGAAGCTGTTTGCAGTACCCTCCTGTACAAGGGAGTCAGCAGCCTCGTTGCTTTCCAGGCCAGTATGGCAAGGAATGCAGACCAGAGACAATCTGTTAAGTTTTCCTATCAAGGAGAATCGTTTCTGGCAATTTGCTACAAATTCAGTCGTTGCTCGGTACGAGCCAAGAGCTTCCAACGCCGCTTGACTGTACGAGAATGTTTTTATTGACTTTTGTGTGAGGTTGGATTCTTCCAATCTCTTCGCACACAATTTAATAGCGTAAATTTTCACTTTAAATACGGTAGCATAGGTTCCTAGGCAGAATCTGAAGGTTTTTTTGATTCAACTGTAAACCAACAACTATCTCTTTTAGTATTTCCTTCTCCCAGAGGATCCCGTCCTGGAGACTGTAAAAACTATGTTGGAAAGTGAAGGACAGTTTATCAACGAAACCATGAAAGAGAGAAGTGAAGTATTTCTTGACGAAAGAAAACTAGCTACTAGCTATTGGAAAAAGAAGTTGAACTAAGTGAATTGTCCAAGGATTAGGAACAACTGTGAGATCTTACGACAACATCACAAATCTTGACAGATTATTTACTAACTCATAAGAAAGAGCAAAGAAAATACGCTTATAATAATTGAGTTATGACGTTTTGAGAGAGTTCTCGAAATTCCAAATTTTTTTAGTATCTTCAAAACTGATTTTCTATGGTTTTCTTTATAAAAAAAAACATTTTCATTAATGCAAAATGTTTTTCGTAACATATTTATTAGTCAGACTTCTGCCGCTTGTTTATATTTTGTAATCTCCTCAATTATTCAGAAACTGAATTTCGTGTTGACGACTATGAAGGAAAATCCATAAAAGAAGTTCCTTGACGATAAGAATAAACTTACTTCCGGGTTATTACTCAGTAATACTCATACAACATTATTGAATTACGATCTACTAGATCAGTAAATATTTGTCGATAAAAAGAGTAGATCTCAGAGAGGTTTCATGTAAGGCGTTGTCAAATGTTCGTCAACTAGTGACATTCGAATGACATGGCTCTATCAATTGATGGCTGTACGCGATACAGACGAAACATTTACTGTTAAAATACAATAAAATGGCACTTCAATATATTTCCTGAATTACAATAGTTTGTTTGCTGAACTGTTTCATTTGATTCTACCTTTCCCCAACTGGTATAGTATTATCACCTGAATAGGAGAATTATGTTTACAGTTTCCACTGACCGATCGATTTTCTTGAATAATTGAATATCAGTAATTAGTTAAAGTGGCTAGAGGAGCATTTACCACGGGATGTCTTCATTAGCTTGTATTCGAATGTCTATTAGATTCACTACTGCCAACCAAATGAAAATTTAATCACGCAAGTATAATGCGTGGAAGAAAGCAACAGGTTCCCCAAAAAGAAACAAAGAAATGGTAGACATAAAACTTGCTGAAACGATGGATTTTGAATATAGGATGAATTTTCATTTTCCTCAAAAAATATTTATTCATTCATTAATTTTCATTTTGTCCCCTTCAAAGTAGTCCT
>WOGJ01292263.1:0-11954 GCA_015342185.1 Leptinotarsa juncta
TTTGGGGAAGGCTGAGGAGTTAGTTAAGTTACAGGAAACAACCTTGATGATGGTCCAAGGAAGATGTGCTAACTTGAAAATTTCGGCAGTAGATAAGCAGGGCGAGTGCCAGGCCTGCGGTGGAAATTCTGAACATTGGTCTAGGGAGTTGAGGGTCGATACCAGGGATAACAATAGAGATGAATATAGAGGTTCCAGAGATTATGGGAACAAAAATAATCCATTTCTAGGAAGGAATTGTTACTCATGCGGAAAACCAGGTCATTTCTCCAGAGACTGTCGCAGAGTTCACCCAGAAAACAGTAATGGATGTTATGTGTGCCAACAAGTAGGTCATTGGGCAAGGGATTGTCCAAGAAACAACCAGAGTAGGGGTCGATCAGATTTTCGTAGGTCTAATAGGGGAGCTAGGGTTGCAGAATTTCAATCACGTACATGGAAGCCGGTCAGAAACGAAGTTGAATACAGTAGAGATGGAAAACCGAATGCGGAAGCTGAGAACAGTAGAGAGGCAAAGCAGAATACGGGAGCCATACCTAGACAAGCATCACAGTCGTCTTATTTTTCAGGGCCACGGCAGGACGATCGGGACAATGCCAATTTAAACTTCTAAGGCTGAATTCCCCCTGCCAGGATGGAGGCCATCGACAAACAAGGAGGCAGAATCAAATCTATAATACAGGGAAATTGGGAAATTCGGGTGTACAAAATCATAATAAAAGGGAAAGTAAACGGGTTATGGTAATACCGGAGGTAAATTCAGGAGATATACCGGACATACCCCATATTATAAGAGTGAGTGTGAATGGAGTATTGAGTTATTGTTTAGTAGATACAGGAGCAGCGGTAACGCTTATCCAAAAAAAGAGAGTGCTGGAGAATGAAGTAGATGTGAGAGAAGCGGATAAATATCAATTGACCAGTGTCACAGGACATCCTTTGCGGACATGGGGTACTACGAATATGACGATAGGACCTGAGGATGGAGATGTAAACACAAGATGTACCGCAATCGTTTGTGAGGACGAAACATTGGGAACGGTTCAAGCCTTATTGGGAAGGGATTTCCTCTATGCCAATCGAGCACGTATTTCCTACGAGCAAGTACCATCAGTCGCCATGTGGGGAAAGGTCATCCCATTTCTGCACAAAAAGGACATGGACGAAAATATTGGATGTCAATTACCATCAAAGATAGGACAAATCACCAGGTGAAGAAATTACAAAAATCTAATAGGCATAGCACAAAAGAAAAATAATGGAAGGAGCATAGATACAACGCGCATGGAAACCAGGCTGATGGCCCAAACCACATCTTTTCAGCAACGGGGATCAGAGAATAACTGGGCTGGTTGGCTTCAGAAAGTGAAAATCTTCTTCGATAGTTACAGAAGACAAGTTCAGCGGACAGATCGATGGGGGACAAATAGACATCAACAAATATCAGAAAAATTTTAAAGAAGATGAAACAAAAAGCACGACGATGCAGAGGAGACTGAAGCGATATCTGAGGTACCTTTAGCGGTACAAGTTATTACAACAGAAGAGGCAACAGCCGAGACAAGGAAGAATACGACGGACACAGAAGATGACGAAAATAAAACTGAAGACATCATCAGAATCAACGATGCTGGCAGAATTGTTCCTCAGGAATTAGAAAATGAAATCGTCAGAGTACCAAAGTTATCCAAACTTAGAGAAACTGCCGGTACTTACAAGATATATTCCGAAGTGCGTCCATCGCACGCGAAACAGAGTAAGTCTGATATTGGTCCAGACGAAAATCAGACATCACATAAGCCAGTATCAGAATCGGACCTGGTAGCAATGGAGGATCTGGTAATTTTCCCAAGGACAGAGGCGTATATACGAGGAAGTCTGAAAGTACCTGTAGAAGGTGATATCCTAGTTTGTGAGCCCTTCGAAATAGGAAATCCTCAAGCACACGTAGCCCGTACTGTTGTCAGGAATGAAAAAGAAATCCCAGTGAAAATCATAAACTTATCGTGGAAAGAGGTTATTCTGAAGAGAGGACAGAAACTTAGTAGAGCTATTGTGGGTGAGGAATCACCTCAAATTAACACCTCTAATAGCAATATTTGTAAATTGGATTTTTCAAACGATGAATGGATGAGGAATGGATTTGACCTACAGCATTTGGATGAAATGAACAAAGAAGAGCTACTTAAGTTAATTCGAAAATACAAGCATCTGTTTCGGGACGAAGATGAAGAGTTGACTAGTACGACAAAGGTAAAGCATAGTCTGACCTTGGTACCAGGCGCACAACCCATTTGTAAAGCTCCATACCGCATACCTTATCGTCAACGAGAAGTACTCGAAGGGGAAATAAAAAGATTATTGGACTTGAAAGTTATAAGACCATCATGTAGTCCGTGGTCTGCACCCGTAGTACTGGTAACAAAACGCCTGCCTAATGGAGAAGAGAAAGTGAGAATGTGCATCGACTACCGAGGACTCAATAACGTAACCAAGAAGGAATACTATCCCCTTCCTAACATATCGGATTTGATTCAAGGACACAAAGCAGGTACTAACATGCTCTTCTCGGTTATTGATGTAGCCGAAGCCTATCATCAGATAGATATGGACGAGCAGGCGATACCGTTGACAGGATTCAGTACGTTTCAAGGTCACTACGAGTATATGAAAATGCCATTCGGTCTTGTGAATGCGCCTTCGACTTTCCAGAGGTTCATGAACATGACACTCACAGGGTTGACTCCAGAGACATGTATGGTCTATTTGGATGATATCATCATTTTCAATACTGAAGGTGGAAAAGACCACATTGAAAAAATTGAAAGGGTTTTCGAAAGATTGAGCGAGGCTAATGTGAAGCTGAAACCAAAGAAATGTAATTTCATGTCAGAGAAAGTGAAATATTTGGGCCATATTCTTTCCCAGGAGGGTATATTACCCGACCCGGAGACCCTAGAGACAATTGCCAACTTTCCACTACCAAAGAATATCAAGGGAGTAAGGTCCTTTTTGGGAATAGTAAATTGGTACCGCCGATTCATACCCAATATTACGGAGATATCTGCACCATTGGTCAATTTGACGAAAAAGAACGTCAAATTTGAAATTACAGAAGAAGTGCTAGAAGCCATAAGGAAACTGAAGAATGTGTTGAAGTCAGATTCGATTTTGATTTTTCCTGACTTCGAGCAACCGTTTATTTTGGCGACCGACGCGTCAGGACTAGGTGTGGGAGCAGTGTTAAGCCAACTACGAGATGGGTATGAAAGACCCATTGCCTATGCGAGCCGTAAGTTGAAGAAGGCAGAATTGAACTACACTACGACAGAAAAGGAGTTACTTGGAGTTATGTATGGAATACAAACTTTCCGTTGTTATGTGTACGGAAAGAAATTCTCGGTAATCACCGACCACCGACCGTTGAAATGGTTGCTGACTCTGAAAGACCCGAGTTCGAGGTTGACTAGATGGGCACTAACCTTGGCGGAGTACGATTTTGAAATTATCCATCGACCCGGAAAACTTCACGGAAATGCCGATGCTCTCAGTCGAATGTATAATGAAGAGGAAAACTTCATAGACGTGAAGTACGTGGAATTCGAAGAGTATAGGAAGAAACATAAGATACCACGGTTCCAGAACCTGACGTATCGGAAAGAAGATTTGTTCACTTCACCAGAAAATTGGGCGTTAGCTCACTGCGTGTCGAAGGATCTAGCTATGGGAGCAGGGCTCGCCAAGATTTTCAAGGAGAGATATGGAGGCGTGGAGTCTCTGAAACGGCAAGGAAAAGGTGTAGGGGAAGTAGCGACGTTAGCGCTTCCGGAAAGGAACATTTATTACCTAGTCACGGAGAGTGCCTACTATGAGAAACCCACCTACCATACACTGTGGGAGTGTCTTAAAGAACTCCGAGAAGGTTGCGAAAGAAACCAGGATAAATTGCTGGCCATACCTAAGCTGGGATGTGGTTTGGACGGACTGGAATGGGAAAAAGTGGTGGAAATGATTGAATTCATTTGGTATGGATCGGAAATGGAAATCAGAGTGTACGACGACAGGGGCACTATAGACAAACCTATCTGGATTGTAGAAGAAAATGTAGTTATAGAACCAGTATGGGATCGAGAAACTGTGGAGAGGGCACAAAGTCGTGATAAATTTTGTCAATCCGTGATAGCCCAACTGAAAGATGCAGAGGAAGGAAAACAAGAATTCTATACAGATAAAGACGGAATACTGTATAGAATTGAAGAAGACGGAGAAGAAAAGCTAGTAGTCCCCAAGGAAATGATGAAGAAGGTACTTGAAGATTTTCAAGATTTCAAGATTTTCAATATGGCCGGACATCAGGTGCAACAAAAAACGTTGTGGAGCATCAAGAGGAGATTTTATTGGCCGAATATGAGGGCGGTAATATCAAATTATGTGGCAGCTTGCGAATCTTGTAATAAGCGAAAAACTTCACCACATCATAGAAAGGCTCCTCTTCAAAAGTTCACGACGGCTTATGAACCGTGGGAACTGACATCTATGGATATAGTGGGACCTTTAGTGACATCTTGGGATGGAAATCGCTACCTATTAACGTTCCAAGATTATTTTACGAAGTACGTGGAAGCTATCCCCCTTCCAGACCAAAAGGCGGACACAATTGCACGAGCCTTCGTGGAACACATCGTGTACCGACATGGAGCGCCTAGGATGCTCCTAACTGACAAAGGGGCAAACTTTACGTCTGGCCTATTTAAGGCTGTCTGTCAAATGTTGGATATCAAGAAGATCCAAACTTCGAGCTACGCACCGACGTCGAATGGTCAAATTGAACGGATGCACCGAGTGTTGAAAGATATGCTATCACATTATATAGCAGATAATCAACGCGACTGGGACACATGGGTTCCGGTGGTACTGATGGCTTACCGTGGAAACGTTCATATTTCCACTGGATACACCCCGTTCTTCTTTCTGCATGGACGTGAGCAAGTATTACCTGTGGAAGACTTCATTCGACCGCAGCGACTCAGATACGACTGTGCAGAAAACTACTCTTCGGAGCTAGCTGCCAGACTGAAGGAAGTGTATTCACGAGTAATGAAAACATCGGAAAAGGGCAAAGAAGAACGAGCAAAGCAGTACAACAAAATAACGAGGGAAAGGACGTATGACCTCGGAGATCAAGTGTATCTCTTGCGAATGCACGTCAAGCCTGGCATATCAAAGAAACTCGTGACGCCCTGGATAGGGCCATACAAGATTATAGAGTTAATAGGTCCAGTGACCTATCGAGTGAAGAAAGTTGGTGGAACAGACGAACAGGTAGTACACGTGAATCGGCTGAAGTCATACTCAACCTATACTGTTGAAGGGGATGATTCCGAGGAAAATAATAATAGCGACGATGAAGAGGAGATCATGAATAGTTCGGGGAGGACGTCTGAGAATGGATGTAAGGAAGAGGAAATTGAGAAAAGAATCCCAATTCTTCCCCAGTGGATAGAATTCGAAGGTCACTCGGAAGAAGCGGCGACTGAGGAGGAAAATTTTGATGTAGAGGAAGGTATAGAGGAACCCCAACCCTTGAGGAGATCAGCTCGGATTCGGAGAGAACCAGATCGACTGAACCTGTAAGAGAATGTAACTGAGCGAATGAGTAAATGAGAACTGAATGATGGAGGGTGAAATTAATGAGTGAGATGAATGTACGATACGAGTAGATGAACGACTAGGGATGGGTAGGAAAGAAAGCATAATGATGAGAATGCATTTGAGCAAATCAGAGGAGTGCCGTTACTTGAAGAGCCCAGGGTAAACTCTCTTCAAGCTAAGTTATTGATGTGTTCGTCGAACTAGTGTCTATCTTTGACCCGGATTGACAGTAGATGACCTATGAAGTGAATTTTGGTTTCACTCACTTTTAGTTATTTTACTATGAGCCTGTTTATTTATGTTTATTTATGAATGTACTGATTGTCTTACAACATTACAAATGGGCAATAAGATGGAGAAAGGCAACACGATCTTGATTGTCATATTGATTGCTATCTTGCTGGTCACGCATTATTTTGTATCGGTAACCGGTATAATCGCGTACGATTGCAGTGATGAGAGAGTGAACATTTCTACTGTATCTCTCAGAGACGTAAAAAAGTGCCCAGAACCAGAATCCACGTACTTGAGCGATTCCATTTCAGTTAAGATATTGTAACGAAACGAAATTAGGCACCAGCACGTACGGACTTGTTTAATAGAAGTCACCAGACTGATGTATTACTGTGGTATGCATAGTCATACTTCTTTAGTGGAAGGAGGACTGTCAAGTTATGTAGACAGATTGGGAGCTGACGAATGCAGATTACTTCATCGTTACCGAACATTGAAGCTATACCAACAAGATATTGGACGGATAACCATGAATGGATCAACGAGCGCCACGTTAACGCTACTAGGGTCGGTAGATAGTACTGGGACCTGCGAAGGAGCAATCTATCACGAAAAGGGACGAACCTGGAAGGATGTGGTCATCCGCTTCGCTTTTTCTTTCCACATCTCTTTTGTAGGTTTTGGCATGTAAACAGGTTGTAGATTCTTCCATATGATGCACGACTTCTTGTATCGTAGAATGTCCTTTCAGGAAATAGAATGAAAGCGCTTTGAACGAACCTCCGGTCACAAAGTATCTCTAAAAATAATAAATATCAATAATCATAATCACTATTCAAAACAGTAATTTATTATAACGAATATTTAAATGTTTACTTTTTGTTTTAGTAACCGAGTGCAAAGGCCGCTGGAAAAATATACGAGGAAGTTATTCCAAATATAAGGCCAAATGACTAACAAAATCAGGACAAGCAACAAAACCAGTCAACGATTATTATCTGGCTCCGCATCTTCTCTTCTTGGATCCTTTCTTGAAGTCCCGCAAAAGCAAAGGAAACATGGATCAAGAGTCTGCCGACGCATCATTAGCTAAAGAGGGATCAGTAGCTAATGAGTCTGAAGATAACTCCAATGTTGATGTGCTCTCACCTGATAACATTCTATCCAGTCGTTCCTCACGCTCACCTGTACCATCTCCCTGTACGTTTGTCGATGATCAACCGTTAGCAATGAGAGCACCTAAAACACCATTACATAAAGAAGACGACTTTAGAAAACAAAGACGTTAGCTGCGTCAACCTCTATCAATGAGGTCAACCACCAGGCTTATCAGTACTTTGAAAAAAAGCAAATATTGCTCGAGATTCAAAATAGTACGAAAACCAACGCCTCAATCTATCCCCCTGACCCGGCGTTTTTACAAAGTATTCTTCCTGACATGAAGTCTATGAATTCTGTTCAGAAGCGGCGTTTTAAAATTGGAATTTTAAATTTGGCCGAACAAATACTATCCTCAACCATCCCTGAAGCTTCTGCTACACCAGTGGAAAGCTCCCAATCTTGGATTGAAGACTCGGCAAATAGAAATCAAGATTCAGTACTGCACAGAAAACAGGTAGGATCGTTTTCATCAGCAGAACGAGGACAAACGATTACGGTTGAGATATGTTTTAATGCGGCTGGTACTTATATGCCTCCCATGTTAATATTCCCTTGACAAAGAATTAAGCAGGAGTTATTGGATCGAGCTCCTCAAGGAACGTCAGCAGAATGCAATGTTCGAGGCTGGATGACAACTGAGACCTTTATGACATGGTTCCAACGATTCGTCAACTTTTTAGGAGTATCATTAGCTTGACCAGTCTTACTTCTTTTAGATGACCATGTTACACATTCGCAAAACATAGAAGTAATTGAACAAGCACGCAATAATGGTGTCATAATGCTTCGCTTTCCCCCGCACTGCACCCATAGGCTGCAACCCTTAGATGTTGGCTTCATGAAACCATTGATTGTATATTATGACCATGCTCGCACTAACTGGTTAAGGTCGCACCCGGGGGGTGTAATAACAACTTTTCAGATCAGCGAAATATTTACTGATGCTTATATTCAAGCTGCAACAATGTCTACAGCTATCAAAGCGTTCAAAAAATGTGGCATATGGCCATTCAATCAAAACAACTTTTCAGATTCTGATTTTTTAGCTGCATCAAAAACAGATGTTCCATTGACAAATGACGAGCCCGAAACAGCTCCTGCAACTGATGAAGATCAGCAACAAAAACCGCCTTCCCTTGAAATCCCCCCTGCATCACTTTTTTCTGCTATGACCCCACCTCTCGAAAGATCTCCTATTTCACAGTCTTCACAAGGAACTCCTATTTCAGAGCCTCAGTCTGGACCATCACGACAAGATGATAGCCTAATCCAGGGGTTCCCTAAATGTGCGCCGTGGCGCACACCCTTTTTGAGTGTTCGCATCGGAAACAAACATATCGTCGTAGAAATCTTTTTTCGCCGTCGCGTCGCGTCATTCACTCGCCAAAAAGTATCTATGCACTTCAACACTGTTGATACTCTACCCCTCCGACGTCTTGATCTGCCCGCGCTCGCATCGTAATGCCCGTTTATTTTCCTATAGTCCTATAGTGTACCCTGCGACGGACGTTTTTTTTTTGATGTTGTTTTGTTAAGATGAAATTCACACTTTTTTACAGCAAGAACGTCAAGAAAATGCCAAATATTTTACTGAACCTGATTTTATGCTAAAACTAGCATATTTATGCGATGTATTTGAGAAATTAAACAATTTGAATTTGTCTTTGCAAGGTACAACACGCACATTTTGAAACTTTCGGAGAGGATTGCGGCGTTTAGAAAGAAACTGCAGTTGTGGATAAAAAAGTTGAATGAAGGTGGCGGTCAAGATTACTTCCCGCAATTATATAAATATGCGGCATCAAATGAACTGATTGTCTCACAAGACCTGATCGCCCTTTTCACGGAACACCTAGCGAAGCTCACCGAATGGTTTTCAAAGTACTTTGCAGATGATGATGTTGAAAAATTTGCGTGGATCCAAGAATCTTTCCATGCACAAAGTCCACAAGGATTCACATCACAAGATGAAGAGAGTCTCATTGAACTCTCTTGCGACAGCAGCCTTAAAACTAGATTCGCGAGTGTCGATTTGGTCGAGTTTTGGTTACCGACTCAAAATGAATATCCAAATTTAACTTCCAAAGCATTAAAAAGTTTCATTCCGTTTGCAACATCATATCTATGTGAAGCTGGGTTTTCACTTGTAGCTGCGATAAAGAACAAATATCGCTCAAGGATCAATGTGAAGCAAGAAATGAGAGTAGCAGTGTCAAGTCTTATTCCCCACTTTGAAAAACTGTGCGAAGAATACCAAGCTCATCCTTCACATTGAATCGACTGACTAAATATCATATTTGATTTTTGTTTTTTCTTTTCTCTTCTTCGTCGTTTCTTCAATTGTTGTTTTCAGTTTAAATTATTTTATAATAAAAAAATCAATTTCATAGTGGTGTTTTAATCTCGTTTCGATCAACCTAACCTAAGTACTATTATTGGAGGTACCTATTTCTTTTGACTGTATTCTTTAAATAGGACCTAACCTAGGACAGGGCGCCGTGAAAAAATATTAAACATGTAACTGCGCCACAGGCTACAAAAGATTGGGAAACCCTGATCTAGAGAATAGCCGATCAATACAGGCCCTGTGGAAACTGTGGCGGCATGTATTCAAAAATGTCGTTAACAACTCAAAAGATGTCTTCTTAATGTCTAAGCAGAAAAATATGCTCATCTCCTCAAAAGTCAGTGATATTCTTAGAAGCAGTGTTTTGCTGTCACTTCTTGATGATAGAATAATTGAAACTATTATATCTGATGAAGTAATAATTTTGTTTGGAAATCGCTTATGCTGAAAATATAGATCTCACCATCTGTACAAAACGATACGAGCAAAATTGTGATGTGTTGCCACATTTCTGTTAACCCTGGTATACCTAAAATTAAATTGGAAGAGATATTCCCAGTTAACACATGAGTAACTTAAACCTCGCAGGTACGTACTGTTCAGGTGAACAAAATTACATTTTAAATAATATATAAAATGTACATAGCTGTGATATCAAAATGTGATATACTTCAGGCTATAGCACATGTATGTGCTATACAATACAATACATGCAATATTTTATATGAGAGTACTGTAATATTGCATATGTTGTTGCGACATACCCTTGGGTACAGCAAAACATAAACACTAACATAAAATTTTAATTTGTGAGTACTCTAGGATATTTTGTTATTTTTGTTTCATTTTATATGTTGTTTTTCCATTAAATTAATGTTAGCTGTAAGAAAAACAGTTTCATATTGTTTGTCAGGTAACTTGACAAGAGAAGTTTCAACTTCAACATTTACCGAGAAACATTGTCAACCACTTTGAAACAATTTTCGTATTGGTTTTTTCTCTAACCAAACACATCAGCAGATAACTTCAACTTAAAATGAATATTTGTCAGTTAACTGTGACATATATAATGGTTTCTTGATACTATCAATGTTGGTCTTTTAGAAATAAGTGGGTGAATCATATACACTCATTTTTATATATTTATACCAATATTTTTGTTTTCTAGCTTATTTTCGTCAATGCTTGAATAAGAATAATATACTACTCTTAACTATTATTTTGTTTTTTTATGAAGAATTTGTCGGCAATGCTTCTGGTTAGGATCAATAAACAACTCTTCTGTTGCTGAAACGGACATCGAGAAAGGTGTTACGGTATATGGGAGGAGTCTTTGTATTGTATTCATCTCTCTCTCTCTCTCTCAATATATTAGTCTGATTTGCAGGGTTATAATTGTCTCCTAGAAGAATATACTGTCTATATTTTAAATGAAATTTAACACATATACTACCAGGAAAATTAATTCTACCATTTTGCTGAGAACTAGGAAAATGAGTTTTGCTGTGGTGAAGTTTTAGGATGGCAGTATTTCTGAGGTGTCCTCAAAATGGCTAACATCAAATAACTCAAAGACATGGTGGCCGCCTACGAAAAATGTGTCAAACTTGATTGCCAGGACTGCAGATCCAGAAAAAAGCTGGACCAAATATGAAATTTCAGTGGAACGTTTTTGTGATATGTTTCAGTTGTTACTATGATGATGTCTATTAATTCAAAAATAACCAGTTTCAGACTTTGTAAATATTTGCTTTTTTGCAGTAAATAGTTGAATGATATTAGTTTTTATTTTTTCAGATTTTTTCAGTCCTCATTATTTTCGGCAAAGGAAATATGAAAATGTAGTCGTAACGTCCAATGTTATAATAACATTGAGAGATTTCTAGGCTCTAGCTCGACTAGACAAATTCAATCAGTTTAACAAACGACCTCAAATGCCAGTAACAGCGATGGATATTGTATAGATGCCTTCGCAGGAGAATTAGCTTGGGAACTTACCCCAGAGTCGAAATGTAGAAAATACTGAAAGTTGTACGAAGGAGGAGCCACTATGATTACCGAAAACGCGAATCCCCAAGTAACGAAGACGTTCGTGGTAATTGAAGAACGAACCCGACTTTTTGCATTACAGTTACTAGAATTAACAGAAGTATATAATTATCAAACGCCGATTACCGAGCACCCTCGAATATTAGTAATTGAATTGAGAGGAAATATATCCTACTCACATGTAGAATGGGAAATTACGAATGGAAACCCTAATTCAGATTTAATTACCTATGTAAATTCAAAAGTTTTTGTATAGCTGAGGCAGTGAATGTAAGATGTTTACTTAGGTGAGAAGTTATTAATCGTTTAGCCATCGCCCCTCAGTCAAAAGACGAGGCCGCTTTAATTTTGAGAACCCAGGAAGTTACATAGCTAAGCTAGCAGGTGAAGTAATATATCTGTTATATGTCCATATCTGACCTCTACCATTCATCTCCAAGGTGACCAACTCAATGTCAAGCTGACGCAGCATCCGGCCTACGCAGTTCTCCAGACTACGGCGACACAAAGG
>WOGJ01292418.1:0-15227 GCA_015342185.1 Leptinotarsa juncta
TTCGTGTTTGGCTTGTATGTGATGTTGATGTTCAATGGCTTGAAGATGTTTGTTAGTTTTTTGATTTTAGACCTTTTCACGTAACTGGTAACATTTCATTCTATAAAAAGAGCGACCAACTTTTAAAAACATTGCTATACCAAAGAAAATATTGAGTGACCACGGTCCAATTTTCAGGTATCAGGTAATGAAGGTATATAAATACATTTCTTACCACACGTAAACTCTTCAAGCTGACTTTTACGTATATTTTAGGCAATATCCTTAAAAATAAGACAACAATACTCCCAGACACTTTCCATCGTCGGCAGTATTGTTTTACAGACGCTTTAAAGCTCCCAAAATAATTACGTAAATTCACGTAAATTCTGATGCTCCATTTTTATATATGTCCACTAGACTACTATTTTAAAAATTTTTACAAGAAGACAGACCGATCCAAGGGGCCAATCATCCCCTAAATTCAATTTCAATGCCTCTGTGGGTAGGAGAAGTGATTATAATATTCCTATTGAACCAACAAATTAGTTACTATGCTAACAAAAGTTTTGGTTGGTTCTATACGAATATTTAAAAAAAAATGTTCTTGTATAATAAATACCTGACTGGTACAATAAAAGTAACGGAAATTAAATTATTGTATTTATTCTTTACCGTATATGTCGTATATCGATAAACAATTAAAAACATCGGTTATCATATGAAGTAAGAATGTAAAATCAATGAAAACAAATGTTTTAATATGAAGTTCCGCTTTTTTGGTGAAAATCCTAGTTTTTGAAACACTGCTACCGCATTTTTAATTTCCTTATCTGGCAACACTGCTCACAAGAAAAGTTTTCAGTGATCTACTGTGTCCGTGGAGGCAGCTGTGATTTCAGTAACAACGTGTGTGATAAAAATAAAAATAAATGCAGTATTTAAAAAAATATGTCACGCTTTCTTCGTGATCAACAATAGAGTTATATCTGAAATCCATGAAGATTTATCTCGTTCCGAGCATGAGGAAACTGATACAAAGATGGTGTGCCATGTATGCAATATTGCGATAACAGCCATAATGCTGGGAAATATGCATCATTTACAAAATGGTGATTCCCATGTTTGGATTTTGACCGGCGCTGGTAAAAAGCAGAGCTATGTTGACTTGAATACTGTCTGCAAACAATTGGGACCGTCGTTGTGTTGAAGTTTATCAACATTACATGCTATCACAGGATGGGATTTCAATCCAGCATTTTTCAAAAAGGACAAACAAATGCCGTTGAATATTCTGAAAAAAATTTAAGAATACCAAAATGCATTTCACCGTTTTGGTTCCTACGATTTTGTTGATGATGTAGATGAAGAAGAACGTGTATTCAACATAATACAAAAATTTATCTATGTCTTTTTTATAGTTGTATTTTATATATGTATCTGATATGTACTGACTTATCCAATTGCTTCCTTTAGGCTCATTCTACAAAATCAATAAAATATTATTATCGTTATTATTATTATACAACGTTCCTGGAATAATTGATGTAGATGCTGCCAGACTCCAACGGTTCATTAACAATTATATGTGAGTCCCGACGAGCTAGTCTTTGGAGCAATGCAACTATGAAAATGATAAATATTTTCAAACCCGAAAATAATGGCTGGACATTAAAAGATGGTACATATGATTTTCATTAGTTCTATGAATATCAATAACCTGGTTTTATTAGTGAGTCGCTGGAAGAACAATCAGGTAATTTATTTTCGTTTCTCATATTTTTTGTGTCTTTTCAGTTTTTTCAAATCTTCATTGATTGAATTGTTTTTTACAATGGGAGTGGAAGTAAATTAGGACAATGCTGATGATGACAATGACGAATTAAATATTCAATAACAAGATTGGTTGGATGATGAATTGTCTAATTTCAATGACGATGATAATGAAGATAGTGGTACTACTCATAAATGTTGAGAGATTGATATTTTTCTACTTTGTAATTTTTTATGATAGTTTTCCAAAAAATAATTAATTAAAAAAAATGCTGTTATTCAATAAATTTGTTAACACCATCGAGTTTTCGACATTTCTTTGAAAAATATTGAATTTTTTTCGAATTTATCAAAACAGCTAAAATACTAGAATTATTGTAGTTGAATGGGCATTTTTTTAACAGTTTATTTTCAATTATTCACCTGATTTTTTAATTTTTACCTGATTTTTCCAAATGCCCGTGAATAATGCACTCGCGCTCTTAACCAAAGAGGCATTAAAATTGAATTTAGGGGATGATTGGCCCCTTGGATCGGTCTGTCTTCTTGTATAGGGCTAAAAAATAATTGTCTGGTGGACACATATAAAATTGGAGCATCAGAATTTACATGAAGTTAAGTAATAATTTTGGGAGCTTTAAAGCGTCTGCAAAGCAATACGGCCGACGGATATTGCCTAAAATATACAGCTTGGAGAATTTACGTGATACCTGATACCTGAAAATTGGTCGTTTAAGCAAACTAGCAGGTAGGCATGCGTTTTTAGTACATACTCAATCGTCCACATTTCCTTCGTCAGAAAATACGTGACGTCTGGTGACCGTGGGATCTCACTCTATTAGAAGCTTTTGAAATAAAGGTAATTTTTAGTTCCTTGAGACACCCACAAACAAACCCGTCGGAGCGCATGATGCGAGAGCTAGGACGTTTATGTGAAACGTTCTACCAAGAGCATTCTGGTTCATGAATCGACGGATTTTAGTCCGTTGATGGCCGATGGAATCGTTTGTTGCCCAATCACCTACGGGGAATACGCACTGATAAAAAGATACAGTCATCCGACCGGAAGCTGCTTTTAGCTCATTGGGAAAAACTGCACGCAGAAATGCAAGACAACTAACAGTGCGTGATTGCAATTTCTTAATAGGGAATATTAGGGAATAATAGGGAATATAAGGGCAAATAGGTACAACAACATTCCAAAACGAAGACATTCTTATTGCTTTTTGGGGGTCCTTACAAAATAAAGAAGAAAGTTAGCAATGCAACTTTTGTACTGGACAGAATCGAGACATCCCAAGAACGCGAAACTTTCCATACCTTCTAGAAATCAACTGATGAATCGCACAGAGTGTTATTCAGTAATCAACACTCATACCATCGGGACGCATATTGTAGCATATGAAAGTACCATTTGCTAGATTCCACAAGATGGTACTAGTTTAACCTCTGGGAAACAATTATTTTCAGTCATAGGTGGTTGGCGACGAAGGTTTTTGATTTTTGGTTCGACCTTTTGTGTTTTGTTTTCAATCTCATTCCGAAGAATTTCGGTGGCGGTGAACAAAGCTAACAGCACTTTGGCTGTTGAACATTGCAAAGCAATTTTTTATGGTGTTATGTGAGTGATTTTTTTTCATTCAAATGAATAGTATACTTGAAATGACTAATTTTTAGTTTTGAGAGTCGTTACCGACAATAGAATATACTGTATCATCCTGACAAATCATCTACTATTACTTTCAATATTAATGTATTGATGAAAGGGAGTGAAAATATAAATATGACAAACTTACTAACGTTAGGGAGAATATGCCTTTCTTTTAAAAGTAAATTATCTGGCTTATGCATCGTAGAAAGTCGCTAGTATATGATCTGAAAAACCTCATGAATTTTAAATCGGTTCGAAGATACCAAATGCATAATTTTGTCAACAAATCCCATCTGATGAAATTTATTCTGTGTGAAATTGCTAGAAGAATAGTAACACTGTCTTCCTCACTATTTATATTATACATTTATTATATAGTATATTAAATATGATAAATCTTCAGCTACTGATAGTTGAAGTTCATGCAATTATACAAACTTTTACTACTTAATAGAAAGAGACACACCTATCCCACGTTTGAGTTTCTAAAATACAATTTTTTGCAATTCACCCACCCAATTACTGGAATCTGAACCTTACTTAAAAAACGGGTAATAAAATTAATGATGAATTTTTAGAAGGAAACGTCAAAATGTCATTGACTACTGACTTAGGTATTTTGAGAACATACAGATCTAGGATGTGGAAAAAAATCATACTAAAAATATTCTCACGTAAGGAAATATCGACTATACCATAGCGATGAAGGCCAACTATTTAGAAACAGATACCCATGAATTGCTGTGTTTATGCCACTTGCGATAAAATTTTCTTTTGGATACAATGTTCTCTTTACACTACTGTCTAGAATTGATTGATTTTTTGGTTCATGATTGAAGTATTCAATTTCTACAAATTTCATATTTTATGAATTCTGAAAATTATTGATTTTCCCATTGATTGATTATTTGACAATTCGATTATTCGACAAAACAATATTATCTCCTATAGTCCACTTTGAAAAATGATTTTTTTTTACCCACTTTCTTTTGAAGAAACTGGTGATTGGGAAAACTGCTTGTTTTGGATTTATTTTATGTCAGAGGTTTCAGTTTAAACTGTTATTCTAAACAGTTCATACTTCAATCAGAAAATAATTAAACAAATGGGACTCGGAACAAAAATATAACTCTCAAGTTCAATGACAAATTATCTGCCAAGTTCATTCAAGAAACACGCAACACTGTTTCGCTAAACTGTATAGTACAGACAAGCCACAAAAATGCAAGACGTGTTTCGCTATAAAATAGCTTCTTTAAGCGTGTCTATAGTATACACTGTTTCTCTATGCATTAGCTTCTTCAGGCGCATATAGACACGTCATAAAAATAAACAAGTGTTCCACTATACAATTTACGCTATTGAATACCGAAACACGTGTTGCGTTTTTGTAAAACTGTTTAGTGAAAATCTTGAATACGCTATGGATTTTCATCAAGTATCGACCGATTCCATAACATAATGAAAATAAAGGAGAAGCTATACTAACCCCACAAAAACCCGCGTATTTTCGATTCCAAACTTTGGAAAACACGTACACAAAACGTTTCAGATGTAAACAAACACGCACCCACTCACTCGAACGATGTAAACAAAATATATCTAAATGGTTGGTTTCTAGACATCAGATGAAACAAACGTACAGCTGATAAAAATGACAGCGAAAGCGCAAGACGTTTACGTTCGATGTTGCGAATACAGGTTATTATTACGAGCAATCATGAAGCAGCTGGAAAGTGTAATTCATTCAAGGTTATACAGAACCATGCCATCGTCGGATAATGGGAACGATAACGGTGATAGACGAATTCTTGTGGAAGTGTTCAAAACTGAGAGGGGAATAATTAAAATGATACATATCTAAGAACTTACCTATTTGTGCATAGTTTTTCCAAAACTTTACAATTGGAAACGTTTGGACCACTAATCAATTTAAGATATGTTCATGAAACATTCATTTATGTTTATCATTACAACGACCAATCCTACTGTAATTCCACAGTTAAGTGATTGGGATTAGACGAAATGGAGCGAAAAATAAAACGTTTTCAGAAATTCTTAACAATAACGGAAACACTCCTTGAAAAAAATAGTCAGCAATTTTAAATTCACATCAGTCGTTCAATTCTCCTTGAAAATTTTTCTTGTCAAGAGAAAATGTTGACAAATATTTTTTAGAAAACTATTTCAATTCAACATTGATATATTAAGATTTAAAAAGGAGAAAGCAAACCAAGAATAACAAATGAACATTCTTTAGGATAATAATAGGGTCTTTCCAGTCCCAGATTTTAATTTTTTTTAGGCCGGGCAAACCTGAAAAATGCCTCCCCCGCCCACTTATATTTATTTTTACTTTATCTTCATAATTTCCATGTTATTAATTGATTGGCATTTGGACATAGGCCTTACGGAAATAAGGCAATCATCACTGTTCTTTCTAAGTTCATCCTATTTATTTACAGATATCTAGATATGAACGTATCGTATAGGATATATATAATTTTTTTTATACATAGCACAGGATAGTATTTAAAATAAAATATGTTTAATTAAAATTAAAATCAAATATTACATATTTTGAATTGAAATTACAGTTTTACTTTTCGAGCTTCTTGTTCAGCAAATTAATCTATGGCTTTGTCAGAATTTAAGTCGAGCGCAATTCGCTTTTCGCTAAGTTTGCAAGATTCGATAAGCGCTTCCGACACTTAGAAGATTGCAAATATCCTAGTTTCAGTTTGCTAAAACTTCGCTTACAGCTTGTGGATGTAGTAGTATCACGAAACAAAAGTGGAGCTTGCTGTTTTAAAACGTAGAGTTCCCGGAGAATTCAACAGTGCTTAAATTTCGTTCGTATTTTCCAGCCAGGTCTGGCTTCATACTTTAGCAGTTCTTCAATTGACATTTTCAAAATATTAGTACCATTGAATAAAGCAAAATTCAAATTCAGTATGGTAGCACAAGCAAATCTCTTTTCGAATTCTGATATGATTCTATCAAATACCACCATTATTTCTTTGTAAAGTAGTTGTGTTCGTTCGTTCTTCACACATCACATAAAAATGTTTTTCACGTTTCGAAATTTATTCGTTTTGCGAAATAGGCTCAACAACACTTCTCTAGCCTCTTTTATCCAATATTGATTTCTGCAACATAAGAAGGCTCAACTCGAATGCACCAAACTCAGTGCAGCAATATCTGCAAACCAATAGTCATATTCATATTCTTGCACTCACCAAAGTCAGTGTTCAAAAAAACCCCGGCAATGATTTCCACCCCTAATTCAGAAATAACTTTGGAATATCTCTTTTTATCCGAAGCCATCGCTCCTGTCAACGAGAAGAAATGCAGGAACTCAAAACTTTGATGTTATGTGCTTCAAAATAATATCACAGAAGATCATTAAATTCATATGATGCGTTTATCGACCACTTAGCGACACAAAATATGAGGCAAGATTATTATCACTTAAAAAAAAAACATTGATTTTCTGCAAATCAATCATCCCAATGCCGTAATTTCCATATTCCATATCGAATACCTCAAATTTTCGAATATCAACGACGAACAGGGTCAAAAAGCTGATGCTTTCGCAATAAGCAGCGGACTTACTCAGATTATAAATGAGCTAATCAAGATTTTTGGCCGTTATGGAGATCATGCTATTCTTCTGGATTTATATCTAACAACCCATCCAGAAGTTTACACAGTCACCGTAAGGTCTCTATTGCAATCTTAAGACCACAAACTCATATCCGTTTTCAGTGAATTACCAAAACATATTGGGGAACAATCTATGGCGCGTAAAGTTTGGCATTACATATCTGCTGAGTGAGAGGATCTTCAAGATCATTTGTAACCAACTTGTGCTTCTTTAGTTATTCTATTATCCATGGATGCATACATTTCATTTTCAATGAAATGAACTTCTAACGACGAACGCTAGTTCAACAAAAATTTAAAACGGACTATCGCGAGAATTAGGGATAAACTGCTTGACAACCCCAACAGATATAGATCCTTCTGGTCGATATCAGAAGATCTTATTCAATACTTTTCAAAATCCACAATTCCACCACTAACAGAAGCGAAAGGTTCAATTGCAACAACAGCCATAGAAGAAGCAATTCTTGTAGCTGAACAATTGGCGTCCCATACCACAGTCGAGTTTCTGGGAAAGGCACCACCCACTATTCCCATACTAGTTTCACAATGCCGAAAATTATTTGTCAGGCGAATATTGAAACCGCTCAATATTAACAAGGCGTCTGGTTCTGATGAAATGCCCTTCGTTGAACTTAAAAAATGCGTCGCATGAGTATTTTGCAGGAAGGGGTTTTTCCTTTTCTCAAAATGAGCAAGAAAAATCTTCCAAACAACTATAGACCAAGAGTAATATAAAAAATCAAAGATGAAAGCTGTACACCATATCCTTGAATATTTGGAAGGCTGAACATCTTGAGCAATAATCAATATAGCTTTCGGAAACAAAGATTCACAGGCGATCTTCTATCGTGACACCCATATTTGGAATAACGCAATAGAGAAGCATGGAGAGTCAAGAGCTGTTGCACTTGATATTTCTGAGGACTTTACCTGTGTGTGGCATGAGGGTTGCATATCAACGGAAAAAAACAAGAATCCAATATATCGCTTTGCCTTCAACACAATTATCTCGTCATTCCATTTGTGCATCTGCTGCAGATGCACATCTTCACCTTCAGCAAGAGGTTGCATCTCTTGATGAGGATCTAAGAGCGATTTCAAATTGGGATGTAACCAGGATCAATTCAATGCCACATAACCTAGGCATCGTTTCTCTACAAAAAGAAAGTTGTGGAAGGAGAATGTCCTGAATTCCAATTTGAAATATTCATGATATGCACACAATCTTTCATTGATGAAATACTGGGGAATATTTACACATCTTAGATATTGTAATAGTCTCATTGCAAATGTACATACATAAAGTACACTTATATGAGAGAGATGGTAAAAGATTCAAGTAGTCGAAGAATACTGAAATAAATTTTATAGATGAAACAATTTCATATCTTAGTTGACTGAAATAGAATGTTTTCAAGGGTTCTTAAAATTCACTTGAAAAAAAATTACGTTTTAATGAAAGTCTTGCGCTTTCTCTCACTTCTCGTTATCTAACTATAGTTCCGTATGCTAACAAGTGTAAATAAAATCTTGGGTGTAGAAACCATTCTTTTGGGAACTTAGAAATTGTTACATACTTTATATAAACTGTATAGCCATTCGCTAATTTGGTAGCATGAAATGGTCAAATGTTCAATTGGAAGTTGAATATTCTTGAATAATTCTATCACAAATAATTCTAAAAAGTGAAGACATTTATTTTTTATCATTAGAAACTCAAAGTATCGCATATAACTTATTAAGTAGCACGAAATTGTCAATTGTTCAATTGAAAGTTGAATATTCTTGAAATATTTTATCATTAACTCAAATGGGTACATCTATATTTGAAGTACACACTATTTTTAAGGTTCTTCAATAATAATTTGAATATCTTTTATCGAAGCGATCGTTCGAAGCAGTACCTACTGATATTCTTGGTTGAATAACTTTTTGTACAATGAAAAAAAACAAGGAAACTATATGGGTCATTTATCAAAACAGTTCCAAAATCTAACTCTATATAGCGACAAATTTTCACCGACAAAATGCTTGATTGAAAATACAGCAAAGGATGCTGCAGGCTCTGTTGTGTCTGAATAATACTGCGGGATTACAGAAGTAAGTTACCTTTCAGAAATGGTGGTGACTAGTCATCCGAAAAAACGAAAATATCTTCATGTGTTGTCAATGTAATACTAAGAAATTTCAGATTATTATTACCAAATATTTTTGACACATATGTGGGGCAGATTTAAAATTTACTTCATATCCAATAGTTATGAAGGAGGCGATACTCGTACCTTAATCCAAATGAAATAATTAATATTTTTTTGGAGCGAAAATCTACAAAATTAATTACTTAACGAAATCAAGGTTATAAAGTCACAAAATTATAGAAAAACAAAATAGATGAAAGAGCAGCAGAAACTATAAATCATGACTTGGTAGACATGAAAAATAACTGAGAAAATACATTATTCAGCTACAATATATCAAATTCAACTGCAATATTTGTCATATAAAAAATTGTATCTAACATATTGATTGTCCTAAAATAATAATAATTCACAAACGATTATAATTTGGAAAATTCAAGTTCACTGAAGTTTTGAATTGATTTCAGTTATAGAATTATTTTGAACAATTTGTTTCAAATATATTTCAGAAATATTTTAGTTATTATAAATCATTAAAGTATTGTAATCGTGATTTGAAATATGTTATGAAGTTATGGTTGAAACATTGTTGAAGCTATCATTCAATATCGAAGTGAATGTGATTCTTTGTATAATAAACACTTGCTGATAACCCTGCGCGGAGTAATTTCCTTGAAACCTTGGGATATGTTTATGTTTTGTACATACATTTTTTTCATTCACTAATGTTCAATCTACCGATATATAAATGAACATTATTGATTTTATTATATTACTATCCAAATCCAAAGATTATTTATCATGTTTTCGTCGTTTGAAAGAAAATGAAACATTGCCTTACTTCCTCTTCAGCTTATGGGTTATTTGTCAAAGTCATATTGAAAGAACTGACGGTCTCCTAGTAGCTTCTGTACACTTTAAACAGGAGTCCGGCAAAATATGATCGACTGATAAATAACTGCCATATAAATTAAAGAAGGAGAAGCTAACTTCAGGATGTCAAGTTTCTCGTGACGGCGTGCGCTCTTATAATTTTTCCCTAACGCTTCAAAAGCAAGCACAATTGAAAAAATTTATAAATGGATATGAAAAATATACATTTAATTTTTCTATTGTCTGTTGATTTTTAATTTGTATGTTCAGAAAAAATCACGTTAATGTCACATATTTTTATTGAAATTGTTACAAACTTTCAATGTTTCAAATTTCAAATTTTTTTTGATAGCTTCAATGTTTTGTGTGTGAATGTTAAAAATCAGATACCATATCAAAATCCTATATCAAACTTCCATATCTGAGTTTGGGTCTCACATAAGGTAAAAAAAGTGTAATGATTACCTTAATAATAATAATAATAATATTCTTGAACATTCTCATGATGAAGCTTAACATTAGGTTAAATTGATTATCACTCTCATTGCCCGATTTACTTCCTAACTACATGTTTCTATTAGATTTTACGTATATGTCAGTTTCAGATCGATCCAATTTCGTCTATGAAGAAACATTCATTGTGAATCCGATTATTCTTTCAGTCTCTACATCAATGGAATTGTCAAGAAGTATCTACGATAAAAGGAACTGATAACTCGACATCCGTCTGACGAAGAAAAAAATTCAAAAAAAGAAAACGTGATACAAATGCTATTCTCTCTCTTTGTCTCTCAATGCTTTTCCAACAAGTTCGAAAAAGCTTTGTATACCTAAACTGAAATACATCGTGTTCAGTCAATCTAAGGGCAGAAGATGGCCATGTTATTATTCCCTAAATCTGTTTTTAAAATATTCCCAATATTTGCTAATTTTCCATTCATTGCTAGTAATATATCATCAGATAAATAAATTTTCGTTCAGAGTTTTTATTCAACGAACAATATTTATTCCATTTATATTTTCGCTCGCATTTTTTTCCAACTATCCCACCTGAACATTTCGGTTCTACGATTCATTCACTTCTCCATCTCAGATTTCAAGACTGTCAATATATACGAATACGAATAAGAAAAATATATGAATTGATGTTTTTACAATTGATTGTAATTTTCAGGAGTTTTTTTGAGTGAGGAAAAGGACATAGATAGTAGTAGATCAGAATCCAAATACTGACTGCTTTTTTTTGAGTATAGTATATAGTATATTTCAACGCAATAACATTTCTGGAGAAATTGAGTAATATGCTCTTCATATCTAATATATTCTGAATACTTCTATGATTTCGGGGAAATTAAAAATTGACAGTTCCTGGAATGACTATAATACTCATTATTTATTAAGTGATTGTGCTTCAGAGAATACCTTGGAGAACGAATCACGCCTTGAGATCTTCATCTGCCTGAACAATTATAAATATAGTAAATCGCATACTCTCCAGAGATCTCGTAGTCACTCCTTTTTAGAAACTCACTCTGAAAGCTATTACAATTTACATTACCGCTAACAAATATTTATTCTACTTGGCTAAATTGTGTTTTTATCTCCGCTGAACTTGGATAATAGGGAATTTGTTGTATGCTTTCACGCCCTTATTGTCACTTTATTCTCGATCGGGAAACTTACTATTCACAGAATAATTTTCTAGAACAGTTCTCGTTCTTAAGAAAAAGGTTTGGTGGTCACTGATTACTTTTAGGATCGGAAAAATTATCTGCATTTCATCCAGGGTTTGAGAATTCACGTTGATAAAAACTGAAATTGAAAGATTAACGTGAAGCCACATATTTCTTGCTACACTTTCTGACGCAGGGAAACTCTTCCGTGGGATAGAGGAGCAAATATAGGCGGTATCGTCAGATTGTTTTTCTTTCTTCACTTCTTACAATCAACATTTCTTAAGGTGAGTGGAATTGGTGAGTGACGTAACTGACACGAAGCCTACATTTATTCACAGTGTCTGTAATCTACTAAATATATTTCGAGTGCCAAAATTTCTTGTGTTTCACAAATATGGGTACATAATGAATGTTAGGACAGTATTGTAGGGTTTCTCTGGTTTCTCTTTAGTGCGAATAAATCTTCTTCACTACAAATATGGGTACATGTCTAAGACTGTATAGGTATTTAGTTAATCAATTTGTTGCACCAGGATAAAATAATTCTTGGGACTACTATCAGCAGTATACCCGAAATATATTGCGTGTCAGAAATTCTTAGAGTTTCTCAAGAAACATTATAAATAGGTATAAGGTCAACTGGATTTTTTTGTCTGATCTCCAACAAAAGTTTGGCTGAGTTATAAGTATCCGAGGCACACTGTTTTTTGGGTTGGCACGTTTGGACAAGTTTATGCTGTCAAGCGCTGGCCAGCGACGCGCTCACTTGGCCAGTCCGTCACAGCACGTAGCGTTATTTGCCGGACAGGATCGAAGAACTGGAATCCTTTCCGGCCGCGGACGATCTTGTTGGGCGGTTGTCTATTCAGTTTCATTTTTTCATTCCTATACGTATTTTGATGGGACAGGGGTGCTGGACAAGTGGGCGACAAGCTTAAGCCGAGAAGATGTTGTTTTCTGGAAGACATTCACTAGACATCCTACCATATTGGAACGTTTCATATCGTTCGCATCCATTATTTTCATTTCAAGTCACAATAACTGATTTTTCTCACAAACTATCGCGAAACACAGTAAAACAAAAAGTCATTTTTGGGATAAACGAAATATATTTGTTTGAAGGTGATTGACAATATTTCATTATGAATTTCATTAGTTCGGATTTCCATTGTCTGGCATTATATAAAATTATTTGATATCCCTGATATAACTGATAAAAAAGAAGGAAAGGAAGAATCGGAAATAAAAAGTTGAAAATAACAATTATATTAAGCAAAAAAACCTGAAATGAAATAATCGTGAAATAAAATACAAGTAAACATAGAACAATTGAACAAAAAATAAAAAAAAAGTCAAGAGATTCCAAACCAAGTTACTTCACGACGTTTCGATTGTTAGTATGCACAATCATCTTCGGGTGGTGATTGGACTGTTTCCTCCGAGAGATGACTATTTATGGTCATTCGAGTACCACCGGTTTAATGGGAGATGACTGTTTGGCGGGAGTTAGCTATTTTTCGCTTGATTATGGGTTTCCGTATGTTGTTGATTTGCTGGTTTCCCCAACTCAACAAATAAGGAATAACAGGGCATGTTTGGACCTATCAACGTAGCATCGAGTGGTTCCAAGCTGAAATCATACACAGGGAGGAACATTGGTTTAGGAAGAAATTCAAAGAAGACACATATATGTTGTCCAAAAGTGTATTCAACCAAGCTAAGTAGAGATACGCAACATATGAAAACCCATAATCAAGCGAAAAATTGCCAACTCCCCCAAAAAGTCATCTCCCACTAACCCAGTGAAGTGGAAAAAGAAAAGCGGACATATGTCAAAGTACTCAAATGACCCATATTTAGTCATCTCTCGAAGAAAATATTCCAGTCACGACCCGAAGACGATTATGAATACTAACAATCGAAACGTCGTGAAGTAAATTGGTTTCAATTCTCTCAACTTTTTATTTTTTATTCAGTTGTTCTAGTTTTACTTGTATATTATTTCACTATTATTTCATTTCAGGTTTTTTTGCTTAATATAATGTATATATTCATTTGATAATTCATTTTTTCCTTTTTTATTAGTTCTTTCAAGGATTTCAAATCATTTTATATAATATCATACAATGGAAGTCCGAACTAATGAAATTTAAACTGAATATATACTGAAATATGCAGTGAAATGATAAATGTACCCTATTATTTTCATTGAAGGTCGATGAATTTGAAAGTCAACGTCTTTCTCCCTTGTCGAACCCTAACAAAACCTTTATTTTACCTTACAATGGAATTTTATTTATTCCACCCTATTTCACTCTCATACAAAGGTGAAAATAGATGTTACTTTTGAAAATCCTTGTATGAATTGTTGACTTATTGTAATGATCCTTTATAAAAGTCAACACATTGAGATGCTCTGTTAAATCATCTATCAAATTTCGTCTATTGAAATGTTTGGTATATGATATTTCATTGATTGACGACTAAACCATTAGGACGTTCCATGGCATCCTAAATAACTGATAGAAATAAATGTTTTGACAAACATGTTCGAATTATTGACTTGTGTCCAAATAATTGACATCGGCACGTCGCCTATTTCATTTCAGAAACATCGAGATATTTGTGCTGGTTGTTCGTGATATGGAAACAGAGGAAAGTTAGTTCTTGGTTGGATCAACTAAGTGACTAGATAGGAGCTTTAGTCGTCAATTAATGAAATATCATATATCGAATATATTTCGAATATATTTATATTTTCATTACAATAAGTTAACATTCGTTTTCACTTTTCTGAGACAATGAAAATAAAGGAATTGTCAGGATTCGACAAGAGAAAAAGACATTGGCTTTCAAATTCAGTAAGTACATTTAGGTATTACTAGTACAAGAAAATTGTTTCAGATGAAGTTTGTTTTTTTGTTTGTTCTTCAAAATGCTGAAAACACTGTCCCAACCCTGTGACTGGATTAAATCCCAACTCAAGTGAGGCATTTATTTTTAATGAAAAGCGCTGTTGAAATGAAGTATTTTGTAGCGGACGACTAAAGGTAGCATTCTATTGATCCAGTAAAGTCGGCAACCCAGACGTCAAGTCAGTCAAATTACAAGTTATCTAGACTCAAAATTCTCACAACATCGACATATCAAAGATAGTAATGGGTTATGATGAATAGGAAAGTACGCAACACATCATTATTCTATAAATAACTCAATATTTATTAACATAGATTATGGATATTACTGGAGTTTTATCTCAACACCAAACCGTCATTTTAACAACTCGACACGTGTTTCGATCACTAAGTGATCATCTTCAAAAGGAACATTGAACTAAGTAAGATTTAACTTTTTTCAAAAACTACACCTCACGATTTGATATCCACAAACTTTACTTGAAAAAAATCACAACATGTTTCGCTAGCACAGGTTAGCATCATCAGGAGAAGAGGAGATGACACCAAAAGG
>WOGJ01292651.1:0-10786 GCA_015342185.1 Leptinotarsa juncta
AAATTGAAGTACCTGATGATCAAATACCTCATCCACCAACCAACATAACAGAGTTGAGAAGATCAGGCCGCCCTGTTAAACTTCCATCGTGCCTCAACGATTAAATAGTTGAAAACAATAATTCAATAAGCGTGCGAGATTATTGTGTATGACATATATTTATATATTTGGAACACCCGTGATATCATTAGTATAAAATTATCAAGTTGTCAAATAGATGTCAATTAAAAATGATCACACAGAGAACTCACATATTCATTATAAAGTGTGATTAATACATATATCAAATCAAATCACAACACTCGTTTTTGTAAGTGACAATCCCACAGTGAAATGTGTTTCAGTTACTTATTCTGTTACTCAAGTTACTTAATTTCGAATGTATCTTTCTTCTATTCTCTATTCTTTCTCTATTCTCTAGAATACACAGGATCATCCATCATACACTGTAGTCTGGTGGAGTTGAAAACTGAGCCATCGCTGATCGACAATAAGCTAAATCCAACTCCCGTTAGGTTAAGGGTCTCCTTAACACATACACCAACAAAATAAATTAATTAACCTTGATTTCTTTGACATTGGTACTCAGCTATTCAGAATGGAAAGGTTTGAAATGATTAACTTAACTGAATTTTGCATATTTTTCTAGATTCTGGATGCCTTACAGTCTCTAATTATGGAGCTCTGTGTCTTGAACCCATTTGTACAAGTCTCAACAGGTGTGGAGCAATTTGGGTTTCCACCCAATAAAAAAAGCAAATAATTTTTAAATAAACTTTTTTCCTTCTCTAGAAAGTATCACACATTTTTGGTATGAAGATGGAGAAGTAGAAAGCCAAAACCTTTCTTTATTAAAAATTGATCACTCCTCAAAATATACACTTTCAATTGACAACCTAATCTTCTATGTCCATTTGTGAAATTTATTTTTTCTGAATTATTTCATATCATAATTTTACTGATTATAATTTCCTAAACTATGAGTTTTCGAAAGGGTTGTCTCAAATCATCTCGAAGCAACGAGGCTTTAAATTTTGTTTTGTTTAGCCATAGTTGATCATATACTGAGATGAGTGCAACAATTGGAATTGTTTCAGTACAATATCTAGTCAGTCTGAAGATGAGCATGTTTCAGAAAGCTTTTGGCAGCATTTTATCCGTTAACCTCTATCAAGGAAAAAGTGTGATGCAATAGGAGGCTTGTGATTACTTCTTTAGGTATGATTGTAAACGGTAATGAACTCAAGAGAGATGGGCTCATAGGGAGAGGGAAAATAAATGTCATGCTGATGTCACTTGAATTTTCGTTTAATAAATAACAATGAAAAACAGTCTAACACGATGTTCTCTTAATACTATTAAATTACACCAGACGAGTTAGATCTTTGTCCGAATTCCTCGTGCAAAAGCTTTTTATCAATGACGGCTTAGAAGTTGTTAACTGAATGACAGCGAATAGTGCATTCCCTCTTTTATTTCTTATATTATATGTACAAAAAATCCATCAAATGGAAAACGCTCAGTAGAAGTAATGAAAATTTAGATTTATAAATCTGAAACTATATCAGTAGAACTGTATAAGTAGAAAGCTCATTCTTTATAGTTTGAAAAGTTCCAGCAAATTATATGAACAGACGAAAATTAAAGGTGAGTTGCTCGCTCAATCTGCTTCACAGATTCAGCGAGAAATGAGTAATGATGGAAAAAAAACTATGAAAATTTCACTTAAAATCAAGGTTTGGAAATATTTATAACTTTGGGAATGATCCAGTTTAATGAAAACATTTCAAATAAAAAGGTCCTATATCGTAACATAAAAAAGTTGTCCCGTTAGATAATATAGTCTTGTACACAAATTCAGGTTTTCTTTTGAGAAGTATACCTGAAGTATACCCGGTCAAACATATTTGGCAAATGATGATGATGATTCTAATCAACATTATTCTGATATTTAGTCTCAGCAAACCTCCATATTATGAGGCACATGTTCATGTACTCTCCAATAAAATAATGAAAACGCAGGATAGCGTGGTTTACAGTTTCAAGAACTGAACTACAGATGTTTCTCTTGAGTGAAGTGCATGTAAGTTGTCCTGACACGTCGTGTTAGGATTGTTTTCTGGGTTTCTTTTGCGATGTTTCGTCTACGAAAACTGAAAAATTGCTCTTGGATCAATTCGGGAAATGCCACTAAAAAGTTAAAATGCTAATACAGCCGACAAATATGACAGAAAAATAGTCTGATATCAACGGCTGAAACATGGAATTATACAAGTCTTTCTTTTTATCAAACATCATTTAAACTAGAGATATTTATACATGCATACTAAATGAAACCAAAGTATCCGTTTTTTTATAAATTGAGTGGGGTTATCATCCGTTAGACTTATCTGTTTTATTATTTTGTTTTTAATTTGTTCTTACTTTTTTATGTGATAATAGGACTTGCTGTAATTCATAATACCTTCTCAGTATGTATGATATGTCAAATGATAAATCTAGCTATTTAGCAATGATTTTTTTAAAGTGGAAGTTTTTTCACAGTACTATTTTCTGAAAATATTACTTTTGCATATACTATCTGGTCAAGATGGCCGAATAAAGAAAAAGTTATGCACACAAAATTTCGATTGAGTATGATAAATCAGTGAAGTTACCGCCAAAAATGATAACTGATAACAACGGGTGATTTTTTCCAGTCCACATTAAAAAATAAATTGATGATTATTGTTCGAAAACGAAACGTTGGGTTAAAAATTTGTAGAGCTCAAAAAGTAGCAATGAGAAAGTGTTTTTCATTCTTTGATGTCTCCTCTAATAACGCCGAAAAATGAAAGAATTTTTTGAATTGATACCAGTACTTCTCAATAAATTCATCGATGCGATATTATTCTTTCTAGCTATTTTCAGACATTTTCACTATCTTAAATGGACAAAAAGCTACTGGGAATTCAGCTTCACCCGAACCAATTCTATTCATTTTTTTATTTGATCAGTTATTCCAAACCTTATCCAGGTTTCTATTAGTCGTTTTGCTAATTATTCTGTCTCAATCTTATACTAAGTGAGATTGAGACAGAATATTTAGATATATTTAGGTTGTCAGCGAGATTTAGAGTTCACAAGCTACTTGGTGATTTGCGTCTAATCTTCTTTGCGTTTCTTCGCTAAATGATTATATTTGCCTTTCCAGGACTGACACATTTAAACGTCAGTTGTACTTGAAATACCTTCCAGTTGAAACAAGCTGCCCTGAATGAGTCAGTTGATATTGATCCTAGAGTATAAATGTTGAAACACGTCAACTCTGGTTTTCAGGAAAATACATATCTACGTAATAATTCAAACCTTGTCAGCCACCCTATCTTCACCACAACCCTCTTGCCAACATTTTCTAATAGGGGAAAAAGTCGAATGGCACTGTATTTGAAAGGCTTTTGAATTCTGTATCCCTCCCTGTAATATTTCTTACATTACAACGATAGTAGGTAGTAGACCACAATAGCGAAGGATATCTCAATATGATGAATGATTGAGTTATTTACTGCGAAATGGCTTAGTTTTTCAGCAAAATGGAACTCACTCCCACTGCACGATACCAGTGCGATGATTTTTCGATAATAATTTTCCTGGTCAACGGATTGAAAGAAATGACCACTTAGACTCCCCGATTCGACTCACGATGATGGTTTGAATGAAAAGTCTAAGAGATACACTTTGAACAGTTTTCCGGATTACCAGGTGGTATGTAGGCTACTAACACCTGATATTCTTCAGAATGTAAGAAGAGCAAAAAAGCAACAAAATCTTGTTCATATCATTGTATGTAAGATAAATGCAATGAAGTAATTTCTTCACTTTCTAGTTTGAAAGTAAATGCAAATTCATAAAATATTGAATTGGTTAACATTGCTTATTGTTATGATATCAAACATATTACAGCATTGTACACACAATTGAAAGATCTATGCTAGTGCGCATAAAGGGTTGCGAAGAAGGGGTTGTTTTCAACGTAAAAACATGTATCACTGAAAACTGAATTGGACTTGTTTCATAATTTTCTTGCTTGCGGTCTCAATATCAAATGACCTATTCAGGGTTGCTATTTTCAACGGTAATGTGTCTTTAAGAATCTTAGTATTATAATAGGTATACTTCCGCACTAGACAATATGCATTGAGATCGTGGATATTAACACATATACATACATCTGAAAATGGTGACCAAAATCTTTAAAGAACTTTTGGCTACTATTCTATAACGTGACTTTTTTTCTGTTTCACGATAGAGCTTTACACTGACCGAACTAAAAATGATAAAATCAATATTATTCCTTAGTTCTATGAGAAAATGGTTCATTCATCATGAAGTAATACCCAAAGTTTTGAACTTCGAAAGAAAATGGAAGTGTCGAAAATGTATGTGACGTCACTACTAGGTTTTGCCAAACAAACATTGAACACCTGGATGACAAGAAGATTTATGAACTGCTGGCAAAATCTTCCAGGATACCCTTCGAAGCTTGAAACCAAACAGCTGTTGGACTACAGTAGGAATGAACTACGATGTCTAACAGGCCTTCTCTCGGACCACTGTCGTCTGAATCATCATATGCAGACTCGGACACTGTAGACTTTGACAGAGCCACACAGTTACCATCTGACCTGAGATATCACTCATCATATAAACTAATCGGCTTCGTTATGAAGCTGGGTTTATTTGGGCGACTTTGAACAGGTGTAAGCCACAATAAACCCTTGTGGGTTGCGGTGGACGGTCGAATACACTCACTCACTTTTGACCTAACCTAACTTAACGTCACTACCATTGAGACTTATCTCCCCTTTCAAACCACATTTCAAAATATATAGGAATTGTGTAAAGCAGAAAATAGGACTCAATACGACATAAATATTCAATTAGTGCTACTCCATCAAATGCCTCTTCTGGAGACATGCCTCGTGTTGGCTGTGGTAGTGGACGGGGTGATAACGTCCTATTCAAAAGTGAAGAATAAGGGGCTCCCTTTATTTACGCCGGGCTCCAGGCCGGAGTCCAAAAATCCAAAATAGAGAGAGAGGTGGGGGGAGAAAAATGCCCCTTCTAAAAATTCAAAAGAAAAATCAATTATGCAATATGAATAAACGGTGTTGCCAAGTTCATAATCAAATGTAAGTAACGACCATAGTTTTTAATCGATTGTGAAAAAACTATTGACGAAAAAATTGTAAAAAAGCTAAACCTAGGTTATCCCATTTTCAGTGTGAAGGTCTATTCATGAACAAATGGCAGGGTGTAGCACTATTCTATGACACTCTGTGAACAGTTCAGTTGCACGTTACGATGGGACATTCTTTGTTTAGTCTACGCAGGTACAAACAAAAGTGCAATGATATTCCGTGAAACGTGCTCGGATATGGTATAATCAACTCCTACGCATCAGGCAACCATACTTTCAGTGGTAATTTGACGAAAGCGCCGTTCAAAAATCCCTTGAAGTGTTTCGCTATGGCCGCGTTGGCAGCCGGTTTCATTTCAGCAATGATTTCGTCTGCGTTATTGTTTAGGAATTGGTTCATGGCCTCTCCTGAAACGATAAGTTGTTTTAATATTGGAATGAGGTGATGCATACAAGAAAAGTGTATTCAGTTGTCGTATCATGATTGGGCAATTACCGCCTTTTTCGTGGTAACTACTAGTTTCAAGGTTTATGGTTGATTACATCATTTTTTTTTATGTTCGAATTTGTTTGACAAAATATCATGGAGAATTTTACTAGTTCGGACTTCTAAAATCATTCTTTTATCTTCATTATTTAATTTGTTTTATTGTATTTTCATTTCACGTTTCATTGCTTGATGTAATTGATATTATAGATATTCATTCTAATTTATTTTATTTGTTCTTCCATAAATTTCGAATTATATATTAGAATCATATTAGACAATGGAAGTCCAAACTAGTAAAAGTTTTGTTTTTTTGTAATGGGTTCTAATATTCAACTGTGCTAATGGTTATGACCTGGGTTATGTAATTTTATTCGGAACTGAACCAAAGGAAATGCCCTCCAAATGAAGTAAGTAAAAAAAAAATGTTGAGCTGTTTAAAAAAATTATAATGATGTAGGGAATGTACTTGAAGCTAAGAAATAATTCGGAAGGTCCTAGGTAGTAGTCCTACCGTACTGATTAGATGAAAAAATAATGAAATTGTTGGGCATAGTATTTAGGTACACGTTTACTCAGTTTACGTTACTCCCAACGATTTTATTTATTAGTTTCAGTACATTATCTACATCATTATTATCTTTTTTTTCAGTAAAACCGTCTAAATTATTTTAATATATATTTATAGATTTATATTCAATATATATATATATGAGTGCATCCCCATCAATATTCCGTATTTCTCCTTTACTAGTCAGTCAAGACTACCCTTCGACTTTGGACCAAGGTGTGCTTGTTCTCCAAACAATTTCGAACCTGAATAAACAAATGCGTGGTTTACAGTGCTACCTTGAATTTTGTGGATGGTGGAAGCCCATGACAAAATTTAGGGTAACATCCTTCTTTCGGCCATTCCATAATTGAACTTTGCTGAATATCCGTTTGAAAACACCTCTAGCTTATCCAGCTGATGTGAAGCAGAAGTGAATAACATTGAAACATCTGCTTGGAACCAAGAACAGACCAATATGGGATTATGTTGTGGTGAAATTCAGACGGATACAGTATTTCTATTTCTCATTAAAGTTGACTAAAGACTGAAGCATTCCCAACTGCTATTCATAAGAAGTGTACTAGTAGTAAACTATGTTTCAGATGTTTCTGTATATTAAATGTGAATGGAAAATCTGTGTAATGTTCAAATGAATAATAATTCTCTCGAATGAAAGGACTTTTTTGCTTTAACATAACATTATTCCGATAGTAAGAAAATGTATTCAGTTAGTGATCGCTGAAGGGATCCGATATACCTTAGTGTTGCTAGAGACCCTCTCGAGTTCTTAGCATTCTCTTATGGTTTTCGTTTAGCCCAAATATCACGAAATCAAGTAACACTTTATGTGAAATTTTCACCGACCAGTGAATGGGTTTTACAAAAAACCGCAACAGTATGTTGCTATACAATAACTTCATCAGGCGTGTTTATACTGAGGATATTCTATCTAATTAGCGCTTTATATAATATGAACATTTGAATCATGACTTTTCACCCACTTAATAACTAATCATTTTACCAAAGTTTAGGTGTAGAATAATTTAAAGTTCGAACATTATAAAAAAAAATACCTTCCTAGTGAGTAATAATTTTATAAGAGTTCAGGTATAGTCAAATTGTTGAACATTATAAAATAAATATTGCAATTCGTTGAATGGACATGTAATAAACTAATCACCAATTTCGACATTAGGAATTAACAGAAGGGTAGTCTTCAATTCAATTTGATCATTCAATGGATTTTCATAGTCATGGCTGAACTGTAAAAACTGGTGTGGAAATGGTCTCCACATTCAAAAAATTACTCCTATATCGTGTTTCATTCTTTGGGAACAGGTTTTCTCTGTTTGACCAATATATATTTTTGAGCGAGAACCACACGCATCAACTTATATATACTCCTAATCCATTCGACACTGAAGTTTGATCTTCATTGTTATTATTGAGATGTTGGGTTTCATCAATTATCTGCCAATTCCATCAGAATTTCACATAGTGTTTCTTCACAATTCTCCCAGCCCGATCCATAACATTCTCATCATAGGGCAGGAAAACTTTTCCGTTGGCTGAATTCGGTTTCACTTTTCCCATTTCCTTCGAAGGCGTTTCTCAGATAATCCATTTCACAGATTCGATTACCTCCTTTTTTTTTCGTTTTTCGTGGTTGATAACTTTCATGCAGATACCTGTCTGTCTGCTTTTCTGTATAGTTCACGAACTAGTATTCCTTGGATTTTGATTCTAAGTTGTATTGTTTTATCTTCCTCTTGAAGATGATCACTTGGTGATCGAAACATGTATCAAGGTATAAAAATAACGATTTGGTGTTGGGGAAAAAACTTCAGTAATATTCATGAATGTTTTTATTGAAGCCATTCCCATTCCATTAGAACTATTGAACACTTTTTTCCCACCAGAACCAAGTTAGTATCATTAGGAAATGATATTTATGTAGGTTACTTTTCTAAAGAAATTAACTTTAAACGGATATACGTACACAGTAGGTTGATTGGACTGACGCCTATCAAAAAACAACTACTCCCCTAGCTAATAACACGCCTGTTGGCACTGACGCCAACAGGCGTCAGTGCAGGAATATTCACAGAAAATTTCCTATATATGCAATTGACAATACAACCGAAAGAGTCGACCTTCAATTTTGGACCGGTTTCGGGCTCATTAGCCACTCGCCAGTGCAAGATAATAGCCACCATCGACCTAAAGCCAATGATATTCCATAATTGAAAATCGGAATTTTTTCAGAGTATTTCATTTCTCTTCCTAAGTTGGATCGAACAACAAAATGTCACTCCATCTGTGGACGATTCCTCTGAATAAAGGAAGAAAAACTTTCTTATTAGTCAGTGGGCTATGCTTGAAGACTGACAGTGAACGAATCTAAAGAAATGAACTTCAAACGTTCAAGCCAGTCTCGGATATACCTACACAGTAGGTTGAATGGATTGACGCCTATCAGAAAACAACTACTACCCTGGCTAATACCACGAAAGGTGTTGAATTATATCTGTCAGGCGTCAGTGCTGGAATCTTCACAGAAAATTTCCTGCGTATGCAATTGGCAATACAAATGAATGAGTCAAATTTCAATTTTGGAACGGGCGCACTTGCAGACCGGTTTCGGGCTCCTTAGCCACTCGTCAGTGCAAGATAATGGTCATCATCGACCCAAAGCAAATGATATTCCATAATTGAAAATCGGAATTCTTTCAGAGTATTTAATTTCTTCCTAAGTTGGAGCGAACAACAAAATGTCACTCCATCTAGTGGAAGAGGTACTAACCAACTGTATATCCGAAATGTGCCCGATTCCTCTGGATAAGGAAGAAAACATTTCTTCCTAAAGTTCATTTCTTTAGATTTGTTTACCGCCAGTCTTTGAGCATAGCCCAATGACTAATAAGTAGGTCACTTTTCCCAGCTCGGGCGATAATAAGCAATTGTAGATAGTTACAAAATGATTAAATATAAATTAGGAGTGAGAAGTATCTCCATTCTCACTGTTTCCTGAAAAATGTTTTTAGACACTTGTACTATTGCTACCTTAACAACTAAGAAGTTTCAATAAGGAGTAATAGATTCTTAACCAATTATGTTTCGTTCAATGTTGAATGTGCTAGAATGCAGTTGTGTTACGTACCTATTATATTTCCGTGATTGATTATATCTTTTATTCTGAAACGGCTCTTCTTCATTTCGAAATCCACTACCATTTTGTCAATTTTCATGAATCTCACATTTTTTTCGTTCCTGAACTCTTTTCCAAAAATTTTGGCAGCACCATTCACATCCACTGGAACATAAATTATATGAAGCATATGCATTCATTATTTCAATATACATTTTTACACGGTGATATTTTCCATATGAATTTATTTTCTGAATACGGGAATTCTGCTGATTATTCAGTTGCAGAATAATTTTAAGAACTTTCAAGATGTAGACAAAGTTAGGGTTTATGTTTATTTGATGAATATCATTTGAGATATAGAGAAAGAATTATCCAAATATCATAATGAAGATCATGAACAGACTAATTAGTAAAGTTGAAAAATTATAAAATCATCAAACTCGAATATCATAAATATCAAGTGTTTTTCAAATAGCACAAAATTATTTATTTTTGTGATGGAGAAATCGGTTTCGTATTGTTTTAAGGAACAGTATATCTTGAGAATTATCTATTAACGACTGAATTTTTACTGATATGAAGAGACTGTAAATGTTAATGTTGCATTCATTTTGGAACATGGTCAAACGTGTCATTCATATGGTCTTTAATACTGAATACACAAATTTATTTTTTATTTAATTTTATCTACTGAAATGTATGAATGCCCGTAGAAACTCATTTCGTTGAATATTAATTCACTAAACTCGAAGAGTGAAGAAAGAATTTGACAAAATTTCGAACTTTAAATCAGAAGTTATTGAATTTCCGAGTTTCAAGTAAGATATCAATAATATTACGAAAATGAAGTTGAAATTATATAATAATGATGTTAATTAACCCCAAATACGCCAATTTTTTTAGGAATGAACATAAAACGATATTGAAAAACATTTTCTAGTATAAAAACTCGCAAGATAAGATTTTATTCAACAATTTTGATTAATAGAATTGATGTTATTAGAAATTATATCAGAAATATGATAGAACTGAACGATACTTGATTAAAATCCAGTATAACATATCCGAAAAACACACTTTAATGGAGGTTTCAAACCGCGACACGTGTTTCGCATTACAATAGCATCTTTGGGCATCACAATACTCGGTTCTGTAAACTTTCTCAAGTGGAAATCTAACATTAAAGTGTATTATCTCAATACAAAAGTGCTATGTATCATAAATGTCTAGCGTATTCTAAAAACACTATTGTGTGATTTTCACTAGATAGTTTTACAAAAACACAACACGTGTTTCGCCATACAATGGCTTCCTCGGGCGTGTCTTAGTACCTAATTCTACGCATTAAATGCTATACATACCTTATTCTACATTTTGAAGTACCTGAATTTCAAGTACTTGATTTTTTACCTTAGT
>WOGJ01292817.1:0-12421 GCA_015342185.1 Leptinotarsa juncta
AATGATACTTTCACTATTTTGCGGATTTCTGAGCCAGGATTTAATTTGTTTCTTGAATAGATGAATGTTATGACTCATTTTTATATTTGTAGGTAGACAACAGTATGAGTGTGACGCAATATAATTGAAGGACCTTTGTCCCAATCTTTTCTGTGCTCGATGTGTTTTGGTGATGTGTTCTTTCTTGTATCGTGTCTCATATATATGGGAAATATTTTCTAAATTACTTTTCAGTTTATGCTGGAGAATTAGTACCTTATATATATATAAAGCTTTCTCACGGAAAAAATTCCAGATTCTTCGTACAGTAAATGACTTGGGTAAGTTCGATTTTTATTGATTATCAATTTTAAAATAATTTTTTGTGTAGTTTCGAGTATTTTCAAGTGATTCTTGAATAACCCACCCCACCTCGTTATGCCATATTGGATTAGTGATTCCACTAATGCAAAGTAAAGCATTTTTAGATGACATAAATGTAGTATATTTTTCAGTTGCTTGAATTTGTAGATCATTGATCGCAATTTTTTCACAATATTTTGTATATGTTTATCCCACTTGAGAAAGCGATCGATTTCGATACCTAAATAACGCACCTTTTCTGCTTCTTCTATTTTTAATATGTTGCCATTTGAGTTCACATTGAGGCAATGAAAAGTTGGTTTATTTTTGATGTTACAGCTGAAGGATAAGTATTTAGTTTTTTCAAAATTTATGGTGAGGCTCATATCATCGAACAATTTCTTTAAATTTTCAAGGTCGTCTTCTGCTATATTTTTGGCTTCTTCCCATGTGTTTCCAGTATACTGAATAGTTGTATCGTCCGCAAAGGACGTGATGTAACCTTGTGATTCGTTTTCTAATAATTTATTCATGTACATTGTGAAAAGTATAGGTCCGAGCACAGTCCCTTGCGGTACACCACATTCAGTTACTCTTGGTTCACTTACGATGTCGTCAATTTGCACGTGCTGGATTCTGCCTAATATATAAGATTTCAGTAATTTTAAAGTTATTCCTCTGAAGCCATAGCCTTCTAATACATCGAAAAGTTTTTTATGCTCTACGGTATCGAAGGCTTTAGCTAAATCGAGAAAAATACAAATTGTAACCTTACTGTTGTCTAAGTCTTTATATAATCGATTTGTTAAATCGACAATGGCATGCTCTGCAGATATTCCCTCCCTAAATCCAAATTGTTTATCAGATATGATTTTATTTTTGTCAAGAAATGATGTTATTCTTAATTCAATGATTTTTTCAACAATTTTAGCTATAGCGGAAATAAGCCTTATTGGTCTGGTCTGTAATTTTCTTCAAGTTTTTTACTGCCTTTTTTAAATAACGGTTTAATAAGAGCAATTTCCCAACAAGCTGGGAAAATACCCTTTTCGAATATTTTATTTATCAAGTATTCAAGTGGTTTTGTTAAATACTTCGTGAAAAGTTTTATTACATTCGATGTTATTTTATTGAGTCCTGGAGCCTTGTTAATTTTTAATTCATTTATACATTTTATTATTTCATCTTCATTGGTAGGGTTGAGGTAAAAAGATTCCTTCACAAAAGTTCGTTTCACGTAGATGTTTTTTGGTTTTGTGATTTTATTGGACATTTTTATACCTATCTGTGAAAAGTTTTCATTAAATCTATTAGATATTTACTGTTTGTCACTAATAAGATCATCATTATGGATTATTTCTTTGATTTCTGTTTTTGGACGTTGTTTATTAGAGAATTTACTCATGACCTCCCAAATTGTTTTGCTGTCTTCAACGTTTTTTATTTGGTTCGCAAAATGATTCATTGGTTCATCATTTATACAACTGACATTATCTCGTCCATCAAGAAATGTAAAATACATTTGAAATCTTTTACAAACTTTATTGTTTAAAGTTTGAAAATGTCCAAATAGGACGAAACTGCATTAACGTAAGTTACAAATAAAAGTGGTAAAACAAATAGAAATTTTCATTTCTCTTTTCATCATGCTTCTGTATCATCTATTTTCCCAAGATATATTTTTGATAAGATGAAGAAATATATTTTCATCTAAATTAATAGTGGTGATAACTGGAAAATGATCTGTGATGCCATTTTCAACAACAAAGGATTTGGTGTCATTATAATGAGATGTTTTGTAGAAGATATGATCTAAGCAAGTTTTTGATGTTTTTTGTACCCTAGTGTAAGTGTCAATTAGTGAAGTGAATCCATGTTCACTCAAAATGTCTAAATAGTTATTACAACGATCTTCATCTGATTTAATATCAATGTTGATGTGTCCAACAATAAATTGTATATTCCCCCCATCAGCCTGTGATTTGTATAATAATCCTGTAAATGAATATTAAATTCTTCTGGTGAAAGGGATGGGGGGCGATAAATAGCGTTCAAAATAATATTTTTACCGTTTATTTTTACTAGTAATTTTATTATTCTTATTATTCCCAGATTTTGGATAGAAATCTTTGCATTACCTGAATATTTTTTTTTATATATAAGATGGTACCATCGTTTTGATTGATTTTTCCTTCAATATAAAAGGAGTCATAACCATCTAATTCAAAGAAGTATTTATCTTGAATTTCCCAGGTTTCAGTAAAAATTATAATGTCAAAGGAGTAAAATTCATTGAGAAGTAAACACATCTCATCAAAATTTGTTGATATACTTCATATATTTCCATAAAAAATGGAGAATTTGTTTTCAAACAGTTCTTCTTTGATTTTTATGAAGGAAGAATTTAAGGGCTTTTAAAATCTCTAACAAACTGATCCATCTCAACCCAGTTATGCAAAAAAAATATTGAAATAATTTTTTGACAGGGGTTATTAGTAGAGGAATGCACTGCTTCAAAAAATCAATGTTCACTATACGTACAGTAGCTAACCAATATTGCAAAACAATATAAACTATATGTTAATAATGTGATTAAACAACCTTGTAATGATAAAATTGAATATGTTTATAATAACGAATCCCAACAATTTTATAATAAAGAAATTAAACAATTTTATAATGATGAAATAAAACGATGTTAAAAAATGAAATTAAACAATGTTATAATGTAGTAATTAAAATGATGTTTTAAAGTAGAAAATTAAACAATGTTATAATACTAAAAATTTGCAATTTTATGATTATGAAATTAAACTATGTTATAATAAATAAATTAATCAGTTATTGTGATTGTAAAAAATTTTATTTTTTTTTATTTATTCTGGTAGATTTTTTAGATGTGCCTTTCTTCGGGTTTATTTTCTCACTTTGTACTTCAATCTTACCCGTGGTGTCCTCTCCTGATTCTTCTTCGGTGTATTCTTTTTCTGCTTCTAGTTCTTCAACAGTGTAAAGTTTTTTATTGATTTCTAAACGGAAATTTTTAATTCTTGCTTGTTGTTTTTTTGTTTGGGCAATTTTCAAATGTTTCCTCAGTGTTCTGAATGTTTGTTGGTCTTCAGGGCAAAGATCGTTCACTACAGATATTTTTGTTCCTTTTAGTTTCAGGATATTTTTATATATTTCTTGTTTAGTTGAGTAGGTTGCAAACTCTACAAGAATACCCTGTTTATTTTTATCTTTACCTATAGGTTGGCAATTATTGATATCTGATCTCACAATCTGTATTTCAAAAAGTTTGTTCAATTCTTGCACTATTATGGAAGATAAATTTTCAGAAGGTAACTGAAGACCAAATATTACTATATTATTCTTACTAGTACGACGTTCTAATTTCAGATATTTGTTCTCAATTTGGTCGACCCTATTTTCAAGTTGTACGATTTTGGTTTGGTAAAATTTATTACTTTCCTCAATCTTTTTCATTTATTTGTTCGTTCTTCTTGAGATTTTATCATCAAATCATAGAATTGTTGTAAGGACATATTATCCATCATTTTCACGTAGTAAAAGTTTAACTTCCCTGGTATAATGCCTGGGTGGCGAGCAATTTGCGACCTTATTAATTTATGGATGGTAATATTCAGTTTAGGACGATGTTGTATTTTTAAATCTAACCCTTATGTTATTGACTTCAATGAGTAGAGATTTGAAGATTATGCAATAACGAGATGTCTCATTGATATACCCATATGATTCTTCAATCCTCTCAGTTTTTGTAGCACTTTGTGATTCACATGAAATATTTTAAAACAACAACTTCCACTAAATTTGCACACTATATAGACGTGAGAGACATGTGTACGTGTACGCTGTATGAATGTGTTTTATTTACTTTTATTTTATTGAATTCAACATTTTTTAATAAGATTTTATACGTTGTTTTTTTATTATTTTCTCCATGGAGTCGTTTTTCTACTTATTATACTTTCTATTTGAAACCTTGGACTTTCATTTTCTCTTGGACTGAGAAAAAACCATCCTCGTAGAGTAAGATGAAGTTAAGAGAACAAAAACAAATAAGAGACTTTTTGTCAAACTATCGAGAAGATAATAGTGAATAAAAAGCATTTTAATTGAGATTAAAATTCAGTTCTGGAAACACATAATGAGAGAGAATATAAGTAGGTATACCAGATTTCAAAAAGACTGGCCTTCGTGCGATCGGCACGAACACTACAGCCTTTTCGGAATTGCCTATCATCCAAATTTTGATGTGGAGAAATCTGTATCTGGTGACAGAAGTTGCCAAATTTTATTTAAATGAAATAAACACGGCAATAGCGAGAGGAGTACCTAGGATTGATAGACAGTATTATTATTACTGGTCAGAAATATATATAAAAACCCCGTAGATGTTCTAATTCCATAATTCAGATCCTTTTTTAATTTTTGTACGTTATTACCCTGTCGACAGAATAGAGGATAATACCGTAATATTACAGAATGAAACAGGCCACGTGATTTGGCTATTTCAATAATAAATAGATATATTATTAATATTGAACTACTATTTCTTTATGAATATGTTATACCTATGCTTTTGAAAATCAGATATTTAACCGAAATGAACACAATATTATTGTTGGGTACCTATCTCAATGATATATTGAAATGAATTTGTCAAGAGCCTCAGATGGTATATTATGGTTAATATTATTTTTTATGTTTTCAGGCTCCTCAACCTTTTGAAAACTGGGACGGCGTGAGGGATGCTACTAATGTCGGAGATTCTTGTGCTCAGAAAGATTTGTTGAATACTAAAGCTGTAAAGGGATCGGAAAATTGTTTGCATCTCAATGTATTCACGAGAATGGTACGTTGAAACTTATCACACACTAAAATTCATTATTGCATTTCAATATTAGGTAAAAACTAGTTAAAAATGTTTTTTTTTTCGTTGATAATCTAATGCCCCTCAAATGAACCCTGAAAATTTGAAATTTATGCAAAATAACGATTGACGAGGATTTAATTTTTAACGGCGAATTCCTGGATCGGTCGAGGATATTGCATGGAAAGTTTGTCCAATAATAACATTAATAGACCAGTGTCGATAATTTTTGAAACAAAAAAAACTGTATAATGAAACCCATCAGAAAAAGAGAAAAATGTGATAAAAATGGGCGATCTGAGTTCGGGAAATGGGGCGGGGCTTTAAAGGGTGAAAAATGGTTTATCTCGATTTCCGGCAAAACTACAAGACCTATGGAAAAAAGTTGAATGGCAAAGTTGTAGGTAATAAAAAGATCTACAACTTTTATATCTACAATTTATTCACATAACTTAAAAATTTATGAGAATTTTTTTTATTTTTTTATTTTTCTTTTCCAAATTTTTTTTTCTACGAAATTCGGTGAAAACTTTCATGTACCAATTACACTGCAATTTATTCGATTTAAAATATTTATTTTTTCACCTTATAACTTAATATCAAAAAAGCACCCTAATTTTCAATCGAAAATTCTCGCGTCAAATCATATTTTTTCGAAAAGTCGGTGTTCTGTTTGTTTCTGAAGGTGCGAAAAATACATTACTATACTAAATGTTTTCAAAAAATGCAAAAAATCGAAAAAAACTCTTATTGGAATTTTTTAGTAATTATGTAAAATTTCATAAAAAAAATGTGACTGTCGCAATTTTATTCAGTTAAAAAATTCATTTACCAAATACTAATTATATTCATGTTATAGAAAATCTCACAAAACATAAATATATGTATAGTTAATGAAATAAGTAATATTTCACTTACATGGAACACTGTCATCCTCACTAGTGGCCATCCCACATTTTTGTATAAAGATGGAGCAGCAGAAACCCAAAATATTTCTTTTGAATAGATACATTTAATAATATCAGATGATGATGTTTGAAAAAGCAAATAAATAACAGTAAATGTCTTTTCATCATCTCATGAAGACGCCATCTTAGTTAGTGAAACGCATGTCGGAAAGACATTCTATTTCTGGTGATTGGGGAAGGTGCTTGTTTTGCAAATATTCTACGCCAGAGGTTCTAGCTTTACCTTTTATTGATTTCAAGGTCACTCTGAATATTCTCTCTGTGTTTCATTATTGGTCTACTTCTGTTTTTTTCTGATACAAAAAGTTTTAAATACCGCCATGTGCAATAAACGAGCAAACTTGTGCCCCTGGTTTATGGGAGTGCCACATTTCTTTTGGCATCAAATGTGGCATCAGTCCGACCAGAACAGTCTGGTGTATCCAATATTTCGTAGTATTTTCTTCAGAATAAAATTCAGCTCATACTATACTGATTCCTATGTGATACGTCCGTCGATAAACAAGTGGGCTTTGCAAGCAACTACTCGTCTCTTTAACCCTCTCAGCTTATTTATTAGTTTGACTATTGCACCAATAGTCAAAAATATTCTTATATATGACATGATTGTGGGAAGATCCTTATATGAATTGATACATGTTATTTAGAAGTCTGTGAATATTATTGTTATAATATTGAGGTGTGTAATTTTTAGCTTCCAGATGAAGTTTCCTCTTTGAAACCAGTAATGGTGTGGATCCATGGAGGAGGCTTTACTTCGGGTTCAAACGATCCCAAATTCTTCTTTGGTCCGGAATATATCATGACCAAAGACGTTGTCTTCGTTTCTATAAATTATCGCATAGGTTTTTTGGGCTTCTTGACACTGGAAGATGCTTCCTTGGATGTACCTGGTAATGCTGGTATGAAGGACCAAGTGCTGGCACTGAAATGGGTTCAGAGGAACATAAAACACTTCAATGGCGATCCAAATAATGTAACGATTTTTGGTAGGTTTTGTGAAAACATTACTTCTTGGGCTGAAAAGTCTCGGGCTCAACACATAGATGGCACTAGTTTTGTTGCATTCACCATTTTTTCCAGTTACTACTAACCATCAAAAAAAACCTGTTGAAATTTCATGATATTCTACTCATAAGTTTTCAACTTATTGTGCTGAGAGTGACACAACTTTTGTTATCTTCAAAACAATGGATCGGAAACAATTTCGAGTTTTGATTTACACTGCTTCTTGATGAAAAAAAATATCGTTCAAGCGAAGCATTGGCTTGAAAAGTGTTATAAGGACTTTGTTCCATCACACAAAATAATGGGTTAATTCAGGCTAATTTAGTTTTTTATTGAAAATTATACATTATAAAAGTAAATCATCTCCCAAGTATCCCACAAAATTTTCCGGTTTATATGTCAATTAACAACTGAGCAAGAACAATTGAAAATGTGAGATCGTCCGCGCTACTTCTTGACGTTACACCAGGCAAACGAGCTTCGAGCGGTGGCAACCGGGCCTGTAGTTGGAGATTATGAATCGCTGCTCTCGTAAATTCAATTTAATTTTTTTCATAGTAATGTATTTATCAATTCTGGGTAACTGGCATTTTTGAGACAAAAGTTCTATAATATTGTAATAAATCTGAGGCCGGCCCTGACGGTTGCTGCACGCGCCGGGAACGTGACAGCGGCAAAGAATGCGGTTAGACCAGTCGCGAAAATTCCGTATACTCCGAGAAGCGAAACGAGAGTTCGAGAAAAGGTGTCGAAATGATGAGAAGAGATCGGCAATGTTCGTTGCCGCAACATAAAACGGCCGCCAGCCCCTGTTCGATAGTCAGTCTGTACTTAGAAAGCGAGTTGTTAACACATTGTGCATATAAATTAGACGTGTGTAAATAAATTAGTTACGGAAATATTGTAAAAATAAATTAGTTCAAGACAGTTAGTGCTTTAATTCGTTACAATATTCAGGATCATACTTGATTACGATTTCTATGACGAGAAGTAGAAATCTGAAATATAAACTTAAATCGAATTCTCAGAAAGAGGTTTTTTTTCAGCATCGATTATATTATTACATTTTTACATAATTAGTAATTATAATTGGGTGATGATTGTAAACTACTATTTTGTATTTTATATTCGAGCTTTCTAACTCCATTTCTTACCTTTTCTTTATGAGTTTTCAGTTAAGACACAATATATTTAGAACATATGCCTGATATTAACTCAGATGTTTTTTTCTTCTTTTAGATTTTGAATGCAATTTCATTTCTACCGAATAAGCTACGGTGTTAGCAAAACGATATTAGAAATAAAAATGTATGTGAAAATCGTGTAATTGTTATAATAGATAGTGTTAATTTCCATAAAGTAACAGGTTAGTCCATTTCAAAAAGTCTGTAGTTCTAATATTTCAGTATCATGGAAAAATCAATTTCTAGAGTGGATTTTAGGAAGTCTCAGCTATTGGCTTCATACAAAATTTGGTTATCATCCGCAAATCTGATAATATCTACTATAATTGGCAAGTTGAACAAATCATTCATATGAAGCTTGAACAATACAGACCCCAATACAGTTTCTTGTGGCACACCAAACTCAATTTTTCTGATTTGAACTCATTTCGTCATCAAAATAATAATATATGTTTTGATATCTGAAAGTTGATGATTTTTTTATGATCGACTGTGTCAAATGCTTTGGCTAGATTCTAGATCAACAAAGATGGAAAGAGAAGGTTTCTGTCGGTCCGATGGTTAATTTTCGAAGTAGGGGGAACCGGGGTTGGTTGAGACAGGGGTTAGTTGTGACAGACGAAAATACTTTCGTAGAAGTAATGGCAACAGCGCACAGTCAGTGGTAAAATAAACAACGTCTCATTTCACGACTTCAATATAATGCCTATTACTGTGAGAGTAAGTGGTCGCCTGCTGTACGTAATATTGTGTTTTCATCAGTGCTAAGTGAAAATTGTCACCTCCAGTAAAAGATTTCTACAAGTGGCATTTCAAGACTATTTCTTCACGTTCCTGTGGAAAAGTAATCATTTAGGTATGTGGATTCTTGTTTCTTTCGTATTTTTTTAATTCCAATGTCCTTTTGGCAAGAAGAAAGCAAAAAACAAAGATGTGGTCTTGGGGTTACTTTTGACATTCAACTTGAGGTAAGCTATGACTGACATAACTTGGCCCGCATATGTCCCGTATTTGTTTCAGTATTCAAAAAGGAATAATTATATGATTTTCAGGAATATAATGAGGACTTATAAACGAAAAACAGGTATGCCTTTGAACGTTTTTGAACAACCATCAGTTGAGGTTATAATAAATAATAGATCTCTACGTTCAGTTGCTCAGACAACAAGCCTCAGCAGAGCAACAAGTTTTAATAGAAATAACGGCAATGCTTTTTTCGCTTCTAGAAAAAGTTTTGGATCGTTACAAATTTGAACCACCAATGTTGATGAGTTGGCATTACCACCGTTCGAAAGCCGGACCAAGTAATAGCTAGAAAGAGTGTAAAACAAGTAGATTATGTCGCATTTTCGGAGAGAGGGACCTTGGTCACATTTTGTTTTGCCATAAGCGCCAGCGGAAATTCAGTTCCACCGATGAAGCTTCTCCCAGAAGTTCGAATATGATTTTAAATTCACTTCCAAAATTGAGTCCTAAAGATAATATTTCATCAGATAAAACAAAGTAACTCGGACCATCAGGAGAATGCAGAACTTATTTTTCACAAGATTTACGAACCAAAAACAGAGAAGCGAATGGTAACTAGAAAAGGACGCAAACGTGGCCGAGCTGCAATTTGGACCGACACACCTAACAAAGATCAATTAGATGAAGAATACAAAAAAACAATAGAAGGAATTGAAAAAAGCCAAAGAGTCAGGTGCTAAGAGAAATATTTGTAAGAGAAAATCAACGAACTAGTCTGAGCGCAAGCCACCGAAAGCTGTTGCTGCCAGAGTTTCTTCATGTAGTTCTGAAGATGAAATGAACACATTTTGTCTAGTTTGTGGAGAACTGTACTTGAATTCACTCTTAAGGGAAACATGGATTTAATGTACAAGATGTAAAAACTGGGCTCATGAGGAATGTATCGGAAAAGATCCGTTTTTATATGTCAAAATTGCTATTCTGATGATGACTTGTATGCTGGTTAAGCATGTCACAACCAACCCCAACAGTGTCACAAGCAACCCCAAGATGGGGTTAGTTGAGCCTTCTTATATATTTTTAGAGTTTTTGGTATTTCACTTTAGTTTATTGTTTCAGTATTTTTAAGTTGCCAAAACATTACAGAATAAATGTTAAAATGAAAGGACCATGTAACTTTATTTATAAAAAATTGACGAAATAATTAAGAAAAAATGGCAGAACCAACCCTGGTGTTCCCTTAAGTTGAAAATTGCTCCCTGTGTTAAGCTAACCTCTTGGAATCCAAATTGTATCGAGGACAACAAGTTATACTTCTATAAATACTTACTTATTCTGTTTCTCGAATATTCTCTCTCGAATATTTGAATTAAACTACAGAGTAAGGAAATTGCTCTATAATCTAGTATGTTTTTACTGATATCGCTGTAATACTCTGAAAATACTTCTGCATGTACAGTAATTTCAGCTAGTTTTGCAAGTTAGATTAGACTGTATGGTAGATGCTAATATTATAAAATTATCTGGAATCAATCATGCACACAAAGTGTGTATGATTGATTTTTTTATTCGTTTGAAAGACCTATTGACGTCATTATGTGTGGCATATAACATCTTTCAAATATCCGTCACTGCTTCTCTGGGTGGGAAACATCCGAAACATCAAACTTAATAAGACTCTGACGCATAAGTCAGGCTGAATTTGACCGATAGCATGGGTTGTCTTGGCTTTGAGGACCACTGTGGTTTGTCACTTATTAGCATACACCTGCGACTCAAGAAAACTCCACAAGAATAAGTATAACGAGATCAAATCGCACGATCTCAGTGGCCACTTCACATCACCTCCACGTGAGATGACCATGCTCTCAAATCACTCGTGCATAATATCCAATGGGGCATGAATGTGTGGCATGTAGCGCCGTATTGTAGAAACTACATATCGTTAGTGGCCAGATCATCCAATTTAGGCCGAAAAACCCGTGGGTTGGGCTACCTATCTCCCTAAAAGTCTTTGCAAAACATGCCACCGTAGACCAGCCTACCCAAGCTTAGGTATAAGGAATCGTGCCGATAGCTGAATGGTCGCAGGATGATATACGGTCACGAACAATCCCCTTGGGGAACTGGGCGAAACCTCATTGTAATCAGCCTACCTCTGGTAATGCGGGGATCTGCCAGAGGTGACCCACTCTTCCCTTTCAACTCGTAGGAACACACGTGAATAAAACAAACACAAAAACAGAAACAACAAAATCAGAAATGTCCACCCCAATCTCCCGCTTGGAATGAGGATGGACGTAGCAGATCACCTCGTGGTGTAATACAAAGGACAAGGCGTAAGCGCATTTGCGGCGCCGAGGCCAAAAGGAGAAAGAGAGCAAAGGAGGCAGGAGTGGCAGCAACTATAAGTGCACCCTCCTCCTCCTCCCTCACTCCACCTCCAATACCAAGGGCACGTCCTGTGACGGGCGCCAAGAGCTCCGCCTTGAATAAAGGCAAGGAACCGGTTCCTATTGCAGGAAAGCTCCCTCACTTGTGCACCTCCACGGAGGGAACCCCAGGAAGGTTGAAGAAGCCGCGCAACGAAAGTAATGTCGCCGCACCTTCAAAAACCTTCGCGGAGGCCACGTGAGACACCTCAAGGTTGCCAAAGAGAGTGTGTGTTCGGCAAGTCTTGGCCTAGACCTGCCAATAAAAAGGAGATGTCTTCTGGAAAGGACAGGATGGACGAAGGAGGACAACTCCTCGGGAGCATGTACGATTGGCCACATGTGGCCTAAGTGCTGTGGGTCTACACTCACCCTCCCTACTCTACAGATACCAGATAGACCGATGACACCGCCAGCCCAAAATCCAGTAACAGAAACCAATGAATTTTTTGGGATGCATTGGACGGTCTTGGATCTCATGTGGATTGGTATCGTTCCAAGTTAGACAATTTTGTTTGTTCAAGTACCCATTCGTCCAGAAATGGACCTCACCGCTGGAAATGATTTTTCGATGAAAATTAGGGTCACTTGCCAACTTCTCCAGAGCCCATTTAGCGAACTCACGTC
>WOGJ01292853.1:0-14888 GCA_015342185.1 Leptinotarsa juncta
AGGTGGTAGGTGCATTTTGAGCATTTCCATCAGTCCAGAGAGTTTCATCGTTCTACCTCGAATATTACGGAAGAAACGGGGGTGTTTCCATGAGAAGTGAGACACACTGTATGTTATCCAATGATACATTCAGCCAAGCTAACGTAAAGATACGCAATATAGGGAAAACATAATCAAGCCGAACATGGTCAACTTCCGCCAATCGGCCATCTCCTGCTAAACCGATGAAGCGGAGAGAAGGAAGATAGGATAGGTGAAAGCACCTATAAATAGTCATCTCTCGGAGGAATAGTCCAGTCCAAAGACGATTGTGGATAGTAACAATCGAAACGTCATGAAGTAACTTGGCGCGAAATTTTTATTTATTATTTAATTTTTAATTCTTCAATTTTAATTTTGTTCCATAAACTACACGTTACGATTCGAAAATAAAGTTCTTCATCAAGGATCAATCAGAAAATTTCAATGTTTTGCTTAATCTTTTATTTAATTGTAATTTTTTTCAGGTTTTTTTGCCTGATATAATTGCTATTTCCAGATATTCATTGCAATTTTCAATTTCATTTGTTCATTAAGGGATGCAAGTCCAAACTAATGAAATTAACCATGAAACATTGTCAATCACCTTCAAACAAACTAAAAACAATTATAATATTTCATAGGAAATAAGTATATCGTACTTTTGAGGGTTATCCAAAATAAGATACACTTTCCTAAACACAACAAGAGGTTTTTGTTTGAACCACCCAGAATAACATAAATCTGGAAACTCTGGTAGAATAAATCTAAAACAATTACGGCATCCACACACTATAACTGCAACACTATTTTTGACGCCCTTTTCACCAAGCGAATATTGGTGTCATCGAGAGATGACAGAGAGTATAAAATTATTAATTACTTTTCCCCATCTGGGAGGAAGATGGAAGAAATGAAAGGTCAGAAGTAGAAACGGATTAGAGGATGGCTAGAGTGTGGGGCCAACAGTTGTCAAAAAGAATCACCCTCAACCTCTGGAGAGTATTGAAGCAATTGACAGTCTCAATTGGTAGGTGTTAGGTTTGATGCATAACCTCCTTTACAAATATAACTAAGTAAAAATCTTCGGCTCGCACTAGGTGGATAAACCATTTAACTATTGATGAAATAAAATTATCACAACAATTGTGATGTTAATTATAATCTACGATGATGTAAAATAAATTTTTAATCTGTAACCATATAACCTTTTATTAAAACTTCTGCAATATCTGCAGTCTGTATTGGATATTGGTTAAACTCGAGTGAAACGATCTATTTATATTTCAACAAGTCGATCAGATAAAAACATATCCATTAATTAAACTGTAATAAGGGATTCGAAACAAAAATGAAATCTCTTTCATTTTTTCATAGTCTAATGATTACGTTCCATTTGAAGTGCGCGCATATATTATCTTACACATTAAAACAAAAGAGTATTGAGCTTTTTCAAAGCCGTCTGGATACCAGGATCCTTTCTATCGTTTTTCTTTCTCTTCCCCGTCTGAAAAGGGAAAAGAAAGAAAAACTTTCATATATGTGCGCGATGCGAGTTCTGAATTATCGCTGATTTTCCTTTGCCTTATTCACTGCACTCGGTACCCGCATTAAGGAAAGTCTTCTATATCCATTCCACGTGCACTTTTTCTACAATTGCTTATTTCATTTATAACGAACGTAAATTCTTCCCATTAAATTCATTATTGGTGATTGAACGGTTCCAACTGGCGAAGTGGAATTAGCATGGATATACTGAATTATGTTTAATATCGATTTCTGGTCTAAACTTTTCTAGGTAGAAAATTTGAAAACAAACCTTGAAAAACGTTACAAGGCAGGGTTTACAGGATTATTCTTATTGTACGGAACTGTGTTAGATTAACTTTTTTTCGTTCTTTTAGTTTTTTATATATTGTTTACTACTCATTTCAAATCGTACTTATATGCAAGTACGTTTTTTCGTATTTTTCAAATTTTGTTTTTCCATAGTGAAAAAAATGTTGGTTATTGACTGATGTACTCAATAAATTAATACAATTCAGAACAAAATTACTTTTAATTTCCTCATAATTTTTTAATAATACATAATATATAGAAAGGGGTAAAAAATTGATCTTATTTTTCTCAATAATGTAGATACTCATATACAGAAGAGTTTAAACGTTGCATTCCTGACCCAGCCTAGTATTACTGATGATATATATGGCAGATAGAAACAACACTGTTTAGTACATTATCAAAAATTCAACAATTTTGACTCCGCTATGAATCAACTTATCTAGTAGATTATACAATGTTTTTTTTGTTTCCTGCTTCTAATCAAACCAAATCCTTAAATTTTCCTTTCGACAATTTTTTAAATTATTTTATTAGGAATAGTCTATTATAGCCAAATTACAACGATAAAGATAAATTACAGACTACTACAGACTACATTATCATTCATTATTTAAAAAAATATTATTATTGTTGTTAATTAAATTAATGCATTTATACATTTGACTGTCTGTTAATGTATGAAACCAGAAATAATAATAACAATACATCCTTGAATATATCTGGAACAAAAGTCAAATTCCGAGGCAAATTCATCTGGCCAAATTTTTAATTGTTGATTTCGTTTCCGCGAAAATAGATCCAATTAAATTTGGTTCTTATCGAAAATGTTGCAATTTTTTGTACTGACCTAAAAGCCAATGTCAAGTAGCGATTACATATTCCAATATTTAATCAATTTTGCAATATCAATCAAAACTGTCGTTTTATGTTTATTCGAAGAGCCGATAACATTTTTCTGCAAAATTTGCTAATTCTATTATCGAACAAAGAGTAAGAATGTATTTCAAGAAAAACCATTCGTTCAACTTTTTTACATCATTTCTATGTGTTTCCCTCAATCTGTATATTCACCTTTGCGTTGAAATTTACCGGTAAGAAAAAAATAATGATTTTAAAAATGATTCATGCATGCAATAGATATAAAAGTAACCTGCACTGGATTTTAGATTCTTCTCATTTCCTGTGGGGAATATAACCTTTTGTCATGAATGTGTTTCTGTAACAACTACTTGCAAATAAAAAAGTAACACGTTTATCACTATTCAGAAATAATATTAGGATAAACAAAGCGATAGGGAGGTTATCACATTCCAATGGCAATAAAAAATTGATTTTTACTTAGTCAGTGTACAGATTTCTAATGAAATGGTGTCATAATTAATTGGTAAGTGAGTTTATATTTCCATCGGTGTCAATGCAAACTGGCTATTGAAAATGATTATAATTTTTTTTCATATTAAAAAACCTATACATGTCCACGTACGATTCTTCAAAATTTTTGAAAATTTATTAGTTTGGAAGATATAGTTTAAATTTTTGTTGACTGAGGTAATTGTGCTACCAGATTAATTTTTTGTGATATTGAATAAAAAAATTGGTAGAAATGTGATATTATATTTTTACTTGTACCATTCTCAGATGTCTCATATGAATTCCGAATTATCGGCGGCATTCAAGAAAATCGAAGAATTTTAATAAACTAATTTATCAAGCAAGCGTTCAATCATGAAATTATAAACATTTCTCTAAGCTCAACCTACGATATTCCACCTTCCTAAAGCCTCGTTTAATTCTAGATTTAAAGCCGAAGAACCAATTATGCGTGGCATTGCCAATGTCTGCCATTTTGATTCAATCTATAGGGATGACACTCTTGGGGATATAGCACAGAATCTTAATTTGTTTTAATGCTCGACATAAGAATGGAATCCTCTTTTGTTTCCTCGACCCCTAAGATATATTTGTCATAATTAAATGACGTAAAAGTGGGGTGGCTTTTGAACAAACATAATAAAGCAAACGAGATGACGATGACAATCAATGTCAATAACTACAAACCTACTCTATCGTTAACTAGAAAATGTATTCTATATCTCTCAGTATCAAAGTTCAAAAGTGAAAGAATAAAGTTTTTCCCAAGAAAAACTATGTTGAAACTTACTTAAAGGAGTTGAAGAGGAGATGTTATACACTCCCTTGTATATTTAATTCAAAAACTCAAATCATTATACAAAATGTAATTATTGGTCCTTCGAGCCGGATACTGTGCCTCACTACTTTTTTATCGGGCATAGTCGTTTCTCTAGAACGGAATCCAACCTGTAACAAGTAATTTTTGTGATCCTAAATCGTTTTAAGGCAGATACTGACGGCCAGAACAATCGATGGTTGTAATAATGAATAATAACGGGTTCGCATGCTTCGAATTCGGCTCGCAGATCAAAACATATAACTGATGGCTATACACAATATTTCGTACTGAGGAAGTATAAGGCGAAACACTCTCTATTCCTTTCTGGCGCACGATAATTTCTCTCTCTCCTTCTCGTTGGCACTGTGAAATCGGCATTTCACTTGGCTCTTTTCTCTTTATATTTGAGAGTATAATTATTGATTATCGAGCTTAGATGTACGTGGGGGGAAAGGGGTATGGTGATTAAGCTATATGGAAACTCACCCCTTTCGGTGCTTCGGGGATGTCTGACTGATTGGGGATAAAATACGGGCGAGATCTAATATTTAAATTAGATACGTTTTCGTTCTGAATGTGTGTGCCTGCCTTACTTTCCCTTATCCTTTATATTCGTATCGTACGGTCAAACTCGATGACGAACGGTTTTTTGTTTTATTTGGAAAGATTTCGCCACTGATTTATTCATCCCAACTGTGATTTCATTAGTCGTCGGTATTGTCATTTTCAATGACATATGAAAAATTCGGAAATTCCTTTTAAATCAGACGATGCAAATGTGAAATCTCAACATTATTTATCGTAAAAATAGGTTTTTGACTGTTTGTTGATAAAAGAAACTTATCATCAATTAAACTGATATCGTTTATTGCCATCTAGTCTTGAATTAACATATCTCGTAAAAATCATAGTTAAGCCTTTCATAAATAAATTTGAGTTATGACTGACATGTCGTCGACTTTTACGCAAAACGATTAATTGGTATGATTTCAAGCGCAGTCGCATGTATTTCATTATATTTTTCGTCAGCATTCTTTTTTTCCATGACTTACCCCAATTAACCAATGATTGTGAAACGCATCTAACTGAAGATGTTCGAATATTTTTTCGCCCCCATCAAGTCATAAATCAGTTGTAAAAATTTTACTTTCATTACGTTACTATAATGTACGCTTAGAAATGACAACGCTATAGGGTGTCATCAGATAAAAAGGGAGCCACATAAAATGGACAGCGAATAATTAAAAACGGAGATTATGAAGTGAGAGATATGTGGAGGCTCAAGTGGTGTCGAGTGTTATCCAGTATAGAAATGATTTGAGTCATACATTATTTCTATTCTATTCTATTCTAAAGATATAAATTTGTCTCTTGGCAAGGTCATTGACAATTTTTAATAGATAACAAGAGCCTTTGGAAATACTTTAATCATGAAACATATCTCTCATCTGTTTTCTTCAATTTTAGATGCATCAAATGCATCCTGAGATGCAAATCATTCAATGTTTCTCTGATATGCATGAATAAGAATTGAAAGAAACGCTTAGGTACAAGCAAAACTACAAATGATCCAATCTGATATTGAATATTATCCAGACTCAGTGTATTTATACTTTTACATAATGCATAAAGGAATGCCCAGCATCGGAGCGGAAACAGAAGAAGAAATGTGATCCTCAAGTATATGATGCGTATCACATAGTACTGGTTTAGGCTGACTGCACATAGTATTTCAATTTGTTCAAGGAATACACACACTAGTGGCAGATAATTGCCAAAGAAGGTCCCACTTTGCAAAAAATAAAAGAGCCCAGGGTTTCACAACAAGAGTCACGATTCAGGTAAACAAAATCCGTGCTGGTAAGCTCTGGTCGAATGGAACTTTTGGTACAAACGTTTTATCTGCTGCGAGTATGAAAATAGTATCTTGAAGTCGTAGCCACGACTGACTAGAGAGCTCCCTAAGCAGTTGTGCGTGTTATGGCGTTGTAATTTCTTCAAATTTTATTACTTTGCAATTTCGGAGGTCTTAGTTGCATAGTGCAGTAGCTATGCTTGTGTTCTTGTACCCTGATGTTGATACCGCGTTTGGTAGTTCCAATATTGAATAAATCACAGGAACAAGGTATCCTGTAAAGACCGGCGGATGTCTAGGGCTATCTTTTGTCCTTAGCCAAATTGATAGTGTGGCGTAGTTGATTAGTATGCTTGGGCACGTTTGATTTTTGCGCTGCAAACCGATTGAAATGTGAAGCTTGATATAGATGAGGAAGTCCTTCTTAGAAAAAATGTGGTCTGCAAATGGACCATCATATACGGTGAAAACAACCTGTGGTTATCCTGACCAGACTCAAATCCTAGAGTTGCTTCAAGATGAAATTCAGTTGATATCTAATTTACCTAAAAAGAACGATGCCTTTCAAAATGAATCCTTCTTTTTCTTGCATACAGGTTTCATCGCCGTAAATCTAGGAAAGGATTTCCAATTTCAGAAATGCGTTCTATCTTGAAGCTTTTTAATCAATGCCAAACCGAATGAGTCATTTGAATAATTGATTATAGATATGTGGCCACGTTTAAAAACCCTTTTCCGGCGCGCAGGAAGGGCGAAGGGTGAGATGAAAAAGCGTTGCATAGCGGGCGGCAGCAGAGATACACATTATCTTGAAGGGAGAGATATTTAGAATAGGTAGAAATGAATAATCTGAACGTACGAGAAAGACAAGAACAAATGTCAATTATCGGATGAAAAGAGATGGGAAATAATCAATCGATATTTGCCTCAGACTTAGTTGGTATCACACTAATTGTCAGATGAGGGACTCGGGAGTGGGTGGAATATTGAGAAGGAAAACCGAAATATAGTATAGATTCAGACATATATCTCATTTACATCGAGCTTTATTCTCCAATGGATTGATCCGATTTTCACACAAAAACCCTATCTGGAAATGTTTGTTCTGAATATTCAAATGGCAAGGTCTGTTATGAATTATAAAGGGAAATAATACAGGGGCCAAATTTAAGTTTTTGATTTGTTTTCTTGAATTCGGTTATTTTATATTTCAAAGAGAAATATTGAACATACATGTTCAACGAAGTCCTCTTCAGCAACTACGAACTGCTTAGACGTTAATCTACTAAAGTATATTCCGGTGATATGAAAGGGCTAGATACAGGACCAGGGGAACTTGCACTTCAATCTTTATCTTTATCAACTGACCTAAATCATCATTTCATGTGCTATATTACCATCTTTGACGAGAAACCCGGGTTGCGTGCCAAATGTCAACTTTACTGATTCTCAAAAGAACTGCTACAAGCTAGCTACAAGTCTATAGGCTTGTGGACAATTGAAATAAGACGGTATTATTGGGCATTACTTGTAAAAAATACAAAAATGAAATGTGAGTCGTTTGCCATTTTTGTGTAACCGAAATCATAATATTTTCGCCAATGTTGATTCTATTATACCCTCGTTTATTATACCCTCCTAGCAATCATTTAGTTTTTATATCTAGTATCAGACTGAGCAACACAGTTAAAAAATAAAGTGCGAGTAAGTAACAAAATTTCCAACCTAAGGGTTGGAGTGATCGCACCAATCTTAGAACCAAAAATATTTATTTCACTACTTTATACCTGGTAGTCAGAAATATATCCAATTTCAAATAATTTGGTCTCGATTATTATAATTAGAGTGCTAACAAACAAGCAATGTTTTATAGTATTAACAAAATTAATTATAGTTTTAAATATTACGCGGAAAAAACATGAAAAAGTTTGCAACATAAGTTTCAATTTTCCAATTAAAACTAAACGTATTCTATTTCCAATTAAGTAAATAAACGCGTCACTTAATTATTGAAGATTAATTTGAAGTTGTGTATTCAACTCATATGGATAACTGGCAGTTGCAATACGTTACTGACATTTTGAAGAAACATAGTCGTTCACACTCTATCGCACGCATAATACCAATATAATAATTAACAATCAAGGCTGCATATTCAGAATCTGTTTCTGGAATTCCGGTTTTCATTTTAAACTGGACGGTTCAATACATGATCAATTATACGAGTGTTTCTTCTTTGTTCGATCCGATATACGTAATAGGTTCTTTTTAAAATTCACATGAGTATACTTTCTGAATAACGTGCGTTACGGTTCGGCGAATTTTAACAATAGATAGAAAAAAATGTCTGTGTATGAACAATCTGCGGTTAATACTATTGACTGATCATTTAATTTCGTACAATTTTTAGGTACTTAAGTCGATTAACAACTCGCAACTGTCTCTTCAACATTCTTAGGAATATAGAATTTCATTTATCTGTGAACAATGGATCATCGCAATGAAGGACATTTTCAAACATTTCAGTAAAGAGTTCGATTGCAATCTATACACTGCGAATATAGTATTTTTCAGTTTCAATAGCAGCAGCCTCGCATTTATCTCTTATTTCGACTGAAAAAATAACGTTATTCTATAGTTAATGATAAAATTTTTAAATCTTTACTTTGAAATTATTTTTTTGAATTTTTGCATAACCTAATAGTTGAGCTAGAGTTGAACGACAATCAAAATTATTAAATTGACAATAAACTCGTCTATTGAAAACACTTTCCCAACACCAGAACAAAATTTACGGTCTCTCGACGCGCGTTTCGCTAACCTAATTAGCGCCATCAGGAGATGACTAAATTTTACTACCATATTAGTGTTTTTACCACCCGTTAGTATTACCTAACTACACCGGTTAGTTCTACCTAACTACTATCTAATACATTTTACGCCAGAGGTTCCAGTATAATAAATTAGTGTTTATAATACCCAGAAACCTTTATTGTCTTAGAAATGTATATCCAGGGATACCTCCGTACAACATATTGTAGTTTTAGATTATCCTCTCAGTGTCATTCTTGGATTCAAATTCGAATGATTTTGGATTCCTAATAATTGGTTCGGTGATTGATATTTTGCAAGAAACCTTGAATTTCTGTCATGTAACTCACTTTTCATTGTGGCATTATCCAGGATAGTAGTGGTTTTTTGGATAAGATAGCTCAGAGAAATGGGTTTTTCATTCTAAATCTTTGTTTTTTAGTATACCCAACGCTTATTGCCACAATCACCTGAGGGGACTTAGGTGCCACATGACATGAATCAAATAAAATTTTCACAGAAAAATATTTATTGCAATTTGGATTCGAACCCATGTTTGATTTCTATTAGTAGCCAGCTGCAATTCATTTTTACCACAGAATTTTCCCAATTCTTTATCTACTTTTTTTAAATTTTAATCTCTATAATACACAGCTTAACTATTTGTATATTCTCAACCACCAATTTCTCAAAGAACTTCTATGCTCTCGTTTATTTCCATGTATTCAATTTTTATGTATCTATATTGATTGATTAAATAAGCTTTATTATCACCACAAAATGTTAGCTGATGTATTTTTCCGCTAATATATTGAAACTATGGTAGGTCGATAGCCGCTCGGTTCGACGTGGGAGCTTTGTTCACTCATTCAAATCGACCGCCGTGTTGGTCGGTGGTTCAAGCCGCAGGCTGAACGATCGATTTTCACTTGCTGTCGTCCAACCCGTGTTAGGAATTACACGTTGAAAGGTAAGACCTCGTTAGTCCTCAGCTCGCATAAGTGTCGTTCGTAGGGGTGCGACAGCTGGTCAATAGAAAAATATCTTATAAACATATTTTTAAACATATCTGAAAGTCTATATGAATTGAATGTTCATTACGGTGCCAGAATATATATTGAGATTGGAGCTTAGACGATTCGATCTAGAAGTCGTTCATTAACCAGCAATGTTATCTAATCTAACCCCTCGCGAGAAAACGAGTTACAACAAAAAATAATAATATCACATCAAAGGTGCTATAATTAAAGAAAAATCGAGGCTTTTCATGAATGAAGGTGAATGTTCATTCTGTATTTCTGGAAAACATTGCAAATTAGAATTATCCTGCAACAGCGACAAATATTCATTATGGAGTATCTACCTACTTCAAGAGTTTTACAGCCATGCATATTTGTCATACGTTGTTGGTGGGCTATCAATATAATCAATAATTTTATTATGCTACAAACATGTGGGCATTCTTGACCAATTATAATAAATGTTTTTATCCATGTTTGAAACCAGTTAAAAATGAAACACATTTCATACAGAATTTAAACCTATCTGTATCTTCCAACGGTTTTACTTCCATTCAATCGTGTGCATATTTTCCACTTCAGTTTTCAAAAAAATTATGTTTAGACTCAAACTGGAACACACTATGCAGATTTTATCAAAATATCATTATAATACTCAACTAAAAATAAGATATTCAGTCTCAGAACCGAAGAATACTTGGCATATCTTCCCTCGCAAATTACAGGAATCAAAACTTGATTATAAATACGATTCGTCCTACTAAAAACCAAACAACCTACCCCGTGTAATCTACCCGAGTGACTATTAGATTCCGTTTTAATATATCGTTGAAGATTTTTTTAATCGTGATATCGAATGAGAAAAAAGCATTTGAGAATAACGGCACGTTTGGGACCCATTCTAATTAGTAAAATGGCATGCTATTCTCTTTTCTGATGTGTACCATTTGCCCCTTAATGTAAAATCCAATCATACGACATGTAGGAAGGGAGGAATCTTGTAGTATACCAATTTAAAATCAACGAGCACTAAATAATTTCTCAAGTCCGTGATTTAGATCACAAAGAATTGGACTTGTTGGTTCATTTCGCTGTTAGTATTTGGTACTAAATCATTGCCTAGCGGGTGCACTTTAAACTATCAAAGAAGATTTTTCATAATAGAAAGAAATGGAACCTCTGGTATGAAATAATTTAATTGAAAATATTAGATGACTCAAACTAGTTCTGGTCATCTCCTGATGATGTTAATTTGGTTAGCGAAACACGAGTGGAGAGACGATATTTTCGTTCTGGTGGGGAAAAAGTGTTTCAATAATAATTCTCACTATAACGAATAAGGGGCTCATTTCAATAGGTAATATTGTTTCATCACGAAATATTATTTATACATATCAAATAATTCACCGTATATATACCATTTGATGTCAATTCATATATTTGTTCTACTTAACAGTTTATTTTAATCCAATATGTTTCGTTACTTGTTACTTTCAACTAGCCGATTACTTTTTCATTCAAAATCGATAGTGATAGCCAATTTTTGCTGGAGATGAAAAACCCACAAATCAGAACTAGCCCTTGTCAAGTATAAAATAATGTCGAGATCAAAAAATAATCAGTCAATCAAAAAAATAATTATGGAGTAACGTGAAAGCAATAATGTCCAAACCGGAAAGCGTGAGGTCATAGTCTGGATGAGTTTACCACCATATTCACTTCTCGAGTATATATGTTCTAATTTTTGTCACACATATGCGGCCTGCTTCTATTGAAAAGCATGCAGAGTCCCTGTTTCCTCAAAACATTCGACTCTATATAGCATCAGGGATCTCCTACCTATGATTTGTTCTTAGAAGCTTTCTTCGGATAGATTTTTGTGGGTGGTGGTTAACGAAGTTTCTTCCGATTCATCAACGCTGGTATTTCCGAATGACCCTGCTTTTACTTCATCATGGAAATTGCCCTGATCAAACTTCTTCCTAATTAGTTGGTTGAGTCCCTATAGTGTAAGTCTTCCTTCATGTGGTTTCCCGAGACTCCACAAAAAATGTTCATTGTCAGAGTAAGGGATTATGATGCACTGTTTGGAACCTTTGGTGTAGTAATAAATATTAATGGAGTTTTTTGCCAACACCAAATCGTTATTTTTAAACCTCGACACGTGACGAGGTTTTAAAAATAACGAGTTGGTGTTTCGAAAAAACTCCAGTAATATAGAGTAAGGGATAATTGTCCCATTTACGGTAATATCAGCTTCTTCCTTATTATTTGCAAGAAACAACAAAGATTACTTCATTTTTCTGCAACTGTCTTTGAGAGTTTTAAAGTCCAATTTCAGATTCCAAAGGTTTTGGAAAGTTTCAATTTCAGTCCCTCAACTCCTATCAAAACGATTACCAAAAGATAAAAAAATATTGATAATGTTTCTGCCGAATATGGAGCAGGTCTGAAGATCAGTGCCACTATTTTCTAGGTTTGAAGGCCGTGGATTTCTGGATTTTTTTCTGACGTTTCGCTGGCGGTTTAATTTACCGATACTTTTACGAGATTTGCAACACCATCGATAACTTTTGACAAGAAGGTTCTATGTGAACCTCGTCAAAGAGGACCCGTCAAAGATCATAGAATGAATTGTTCAATATTCACATAACCAGAAAGCTAGAGGAAACCATGCCACTTGAATCATCACAATGCATGTTAGTACATGATCAAAAGTACCGTCTCCTAGGATGAGCATGTTCGAAATGTCGACAAATAAATATCGCAAAATCGTACCAAACATACGTTTAAGCTTTTTGAAAACACACCAGAACAAAAGTACTGTCTCTCAACACCGGTTCGCTAACCAAATTAGTACCATTAGCATTAGGAGATCTAATCATAGTCACCTCACGCCAATTCTACCATCACCATTTCGTCTCACGAAAGTTCTTGTTTCAGTTCAGTCTGGAACTCATTTCGGATACATCCTCCATTTGGAACTCTTGCGGTGTTGAATAGACGCTCTAGGCATAGATTATCTATTTTCACGGAATTCATGCAGTAAAAAATATCAAATCGTTGTTGCTACGGAAGAAACTATGTAATTTTCTTATCACACCATTGAATATTTTAGGCACTCTCCAGCTGTTGGGTAGGATTCCATAACTCTTCATAATGTTCAGGTTATTTCAGTATATCTGGACTGTGAGATTTGTTGCATAGTTTGATAATCATAGTTTCTTCTTCTGATTTTTCATCAAATAGGTTTCGTGGTAGGTTGTTTATTTCAGTTTGATGAAAAAATTGATTGTAATTCGCTAAATTAGCAGTCATCCACTTTTATTTCATAACGAGTCATCATCCCGGCGCCCACCGTGAAGATAAAACTGGCGCTAAGGATATAGGTAAATGAAGCCATATAATACTATCGTATTTGTTTTATTTCTTATAGATTTTACAGCCTCGTATAAATATCCAGTTATTGGATCATAAACGGTGCAGATATTATTTATCTTCTACTAAATATTCGTATGATTATTTCATAGCTATATCTGTCGCGAATATACTCCGTTATTATACCAATAATTACGGTAGGTTGAAAAACGGCTCGTCAAGTCGTTAAGAAATATCCCGATTCGCAAATATCCCTTTCGTTTCTAGACTATATAACAACAATATTCCCCCTCGCTTTACTTATAGAATACGTTCATCATTCATATGTGAACAATGGTATAAAATTAAAAAATGAAGCACTCACCGATTCAGTCAAGGGTAACCATGCATTACAGAAACATTGTTAATCACTCTAGAGATGCACAACCTGTATATATAGTACCTGAATTAGAGTTCGCTTTTATTATTCACCTCTAGAGTACCGCCATGAAAATGTCATCATTGGAATTATAACAAAAGGAGATTATGGCATGTCAATTTGTTCATGGAACATGAGGTGAAATGAGCTGGAATAACATTCTATGGGAGTTTGATACTTAATTACAATTCTTAGATCATTCCGTTCACTGAAGATATGTGTTGAAAAGATTTCGATGTGAAAGTAATATTACTGAGTAATGCATAGACTATTAAAAAAATTATTGGAATGTTTCTATTGAGGCGATTATATTAAATTTGATCCGACAAACTAACTGTTTCGTTAACATATTTTTTAAAACAAACTTACCTTTTTGTTGATTTTTTGACTAATGCACTGATAAAACAAACTGGCCTTCAAAAATCTTAAAATCGTAACAGTTTGTTCATGTTGAAAATAAATTCAAAGAAACAAGAAGAAACTAGTTGCTAGTCCCAATGATTCTAGATATTTTTGGTCAGTCGCTAGAACTGCAGTGAGAACAATGTTTGAAATAATATCGAGAGATAAACTGAAAAATAAATAAACAAAAAAATGGCGTTTTTCAACCGTCAATTAAGTTTCAGAAAGAGGTCAGAGTTTTTATAAAAGTCACTATCGTAAAGTTGAGTCAATAGTAATGTCAATATTCCAACTAGCGTTAAATACTTAGCCTCAAAGAAGATTTCAAAAAAAGCTATCTACTTTTTTATTGTACAAAACACCAGTCACCGCAAATGTGGAAGGATATTCTAGTAGAAGGCAGCGTTCCTACAAGCTAGTACCTAAACTTAACCCCACACAACGTTTTTGGTCCTGAGAAATAACCTTCATATGCGATAATCTTGTGTTTCGTAGGTTGTTCAATAAAAAGTCTTTTCCTGTTGGAAGGCGGTTGGAATTCAACCCAAACGTAAAAATGAAAGAAGAATTTTCCAAATTATTGTTCCTTTTTGGTGTCCCTATACCTAGTGGTATAACAGATATCTTCAAGAAAGGAAATGTGACATAACTCACTGAATTTGATGGACAACCACAAACATTTGACAAAAAGATCGTTTGTATATATACCACAATCAATAATTTGACTGACTCAGTCCGCTTGAATCACCCTCAATTTGAGTATATCAGAAGTTTTTTCCCAACACCAAATTGTTATTTTTACACCTCGACACGTGTTTCAATCACCAAGTGATAATCTTCAAGAGGAAGATAAAGGTTTTTTCAATACCAAATTGTTGTTTTTACACCTCGACACGTGTTTCGATCACCAAGTGATCGAAACACGTGTCTAGGTGTAAAAATAACGATTTGGTG
>WOGJ01293275.1:0-10092 GCA_015342185.1 Leptinotarsa juncta
CAGTAAATTTTTGGTACTTTTCACGAAAAAACCTAATTCTCACACCTTTTCAAAGGAAAAAAGGTACACTTTCTCAACAATGCTGTAGGTGATTGTTTTTAAGGTATTTAAAATTTTCTTTATAGATGCATATTACTACTAGGGCGCTAAATGAAGTTGCTGAGAACATTATAAAAACTGACTATGTGGTGGATCTAGTCAAAATAAACAACTTTTTCCTATAAAATGTTTATGGAAAAATCATTCGTTTTCGAGATACAAATACCCAAAATTGCAAAAAACTTATGACAAAAATCAACCATATTTTGGAAAAGTTCAATAATTTGTATCTCGAAAACGAATGATTTTTCAATGAATATTTATATGATAAAGTTATTTTGAAGAGATCCACCACACACTTAGTTTTTGTAATATTCTCAGCAACTTCACTTAGCGACCTAGGAGCTAAGAAATATTTTTTCATGAAAAGTACCAAAACATGAAAATTGTCAAAAATATTAGGGTTGAAATTAATAAAGGTAGCGTACGCAGTGCCCTCTATATACTAAATGAAAATTAATACGAAATTATGATTTCCCCCGTCGTAAAAACCACGGGCACAAAATTTCGTGTGAATAACTTATTTTTTGCAAAAGTTATCATTAAAAATCAACTTTTTTCTTACAATTGTCTCAAGAAAACGTCACTTCAATACTTTAACGTACTTTTGTTACACCCTATAAACAGTATTTGAATATTTTTGTATTTGCCATGGTAAGCATTTCCTCCGTATTTGAACATTGAAGAACATTCGTAATTTCAGGGCAAACAACTTTACAACAATATGCAAACAAACACCATAGTCAGCAACCAAAGTTTGGTCCTGCAATCCATTACCAGGGCTCGAACAGGGATTTACACTTGTGTCGGACACAATCAAGAAGGCGACGGCGAAAGCAATCCCGTTCAGCTCGACGTTAAATGTAAGTAAATTAAGTAGTTGCGCCACCTTATAGAAATTAGTTCGGTTATTAGTTGGGAGCCGGAAGTCCGGAAGTGAGTTGCGAGTTCCGTTGCTTGTTAGGGAAAGTTATCGAAGGGCTTAACGCGGTTTGTGTAGGTTAGGCCGTGCCTCACACGAGAAATATGTGAGAAGTTTTCACATAATTTCGAGCAGTCATGTATTTCGAGGCAGAAATTGTTTAGCTGTGACATTTAATGTATTTATTCTGGATGACACAGCCCATACGAATATTTATTGCCGAAAGTATAAATGGTATCACCGATAAGCGAAATATGATAAATATATAAAGTTGGGGACAGTGTCATCTATTCATGTAAATAGTTAGTTGCCGATTTTGTGGTATATTATTTATTTTGAATAAAAATGTATGAACATCACATTACAGTGTACAGCAGTCTAAGCTGCGCAAATTTTTGCATTATACATCAGCTGAATGGGAGGATCTTCAAGACCATTTCAGATATTTTCCCTGACTAGATGTTTGTTTCAGCTCTAAAAATCTATCAACTTGTGCTCCTGAAGTCACGGAATATATTCTATCATTCATGGATGCATATATTCTTTTTTCAATGAAAAACTTCCTACGACAAACTTTGGTTCAACAAAAATTACGAGCAAGCTGTCGCCTCCAAAAATCTCGCCTACCGGCAGTAACGCAAAAATCCCAGTGCCGAAAACCAAACTATAATAATAATAATAATAATAATAATACCATTTTATTTCAATCAATAAGGTTATACACAATGATACAAATGGGTTTAAATTATATATAGCTGTATATACAAAATAAGTAATAAATGAATGATTCATAAACAGCCACACATATTAAAAAAGTGAAGAACTTTAAAATCCAGTTGAGGAATTCTTCGAAAGTGTTACAATTTTTTTGTAAAATGAATTGTTTTGTTATTTTTTAAACACATATAAGGTTTTACAATTTTTCACAATCTCGGGTGATATATTAAAAAATTTCCATCCATTCACTTCATAACTTTTGTGAAAGAGTGCAATACGATGATCTACTGTTAGTAGCAACTGTTTTTCTCTAGTGTTATAGTTATGTAAACGTTCAGCCATATTGCTAGATCTTTGTTAAAAAACGTGCACACAGACTTCTAGGATATAAGTCCCTGCCACTGTTTAATTCTTTAAAAAAATGTCTGCACGAATTTCTAGAGCCCAGTATTCGTATGGCATATTTCTGTAGAGTAAACACTCTATTTACAGAGGAGCAATTTCCCCAGTTTAAAATGCAATATTTCAGGTGGGAGTGGAAATTAGCATGATACAGGATCAGCAGCATCTCTTCGCTACAATTATTTGCCATAAACCTCAAAGAGTATCACGATTTTCTCAGTTTTGTGCATAGACTGTCAATATGTGGGGTCTAGATTAAGTCTGCGTCAAAAGTTCTATCCAGCATGGGATTTTTTCTTAACTATGTATGTTCATGTAATCAAATACAAATATTTCAAAAACCCAAGAACATAAAATATAGCGTACAATCACTTCTGGACACTTTTTGTTTCAATAACATGACTTAGTAAAAAACAAAATCTCCTTCATTGTTTCATATCTGGAATTATGCATAAAATCACTAATCTGATGTAAGCTATTCAATTAATTTATGATGTCGGTTCGAGTTCTTTATGAAATATGATTGTCCACTTAAACATGCATGTTTGTATAAACAAAAAAGAAAAACAAATAAACTATTAAATTGTATCTTTCAGTTAAACGATATTCATAAGGAGGCGAAATAATGTTATGCTTTCATAAGTGTCATAACAATAACCCAAGAAATATAAATTTGTGTGTATGAGATAAGAATTTTTCTGATTTATATTACGTGACGGGAGAAGTAATAGCTGTTTTCCGTTCAATTTTTCGTAAATCATCTTTCGGTGAACTTTAGGAAAGGCGGTAACTTAATGAAACTTGTTTATTTTCTTTTCACGAGTGACTGCATCAAATAAATATTTTTCCCAAGTTGAAAGTTGCTGAATAAATTGTTTTCAGAAAACACGAATAATGTACATGTTATGATAAAAATGCACAGTCGCCTTAGATATATTTAGATTGAATCTATTTTTGTTATATCAAACTCAAAGTTTTGGTTTAGTTAGGAATCATACCCACTCCGTTGATACAATGAAATAATCGTGGAATCGAAATAAAATGTCTCCATTTTCCATTTTTAACATTTTCACGAATTCATTTTTTCAATGAGTTTCTGGAATACACTTAGTATTAACTTGATCACGTTTGAGATTTCTGATGGAGATTCGATTTGAATCTTGAATTAATCAAGTCAGTAATATTATGTTCATAATGAAATCTTCTTTTTCAAGCTTTGAAAATAAATAAAAAACCGACGTATAATGATCTGCTCTCAACGAAGGAGCTCTTTTACTGTCCATTTTGATAAAAAATAAAATCACATTTAAGTTGAAAGGATTTAATTTTTAGGAGTGATTAATTTTTGGGAAAAAAGTTTTTGGCTTTCTACTACTCAATCTTGATACGAAAAAATATGGGAATCTTCCAAAGAAAGGATGGAAGCAATCAATTTCTCATAAGAAGTAACTCTATGCATAGATGTGTAGATCATGCAAAGAAGTAACTTTCAAACACGAACAAATACTTTTATATGAACACTGAATCATACAAAAAAAAACAGTTTTCTCTACTCAATTTGTATTTCAAACATTCGTGATGGAACTGAAACCGAATTTTTCATTCATTTAACTCAATATTTATATGAAAGTAGCTGTTTCTGGAGGGCTTTTTCTTCCAGCTTTCTTTCCTAAAATCACATATTTACCATATAATTCGTTTCACTGGGTATAAAGAATATAGAAGTTTGAATTGTTTGTGGTTAACAGTAGTTGTGTTGTTTGTTTAAAATAGGTTTTCCCGTTAACCAGCTATCGCACCCCTACGAACGACAACCTTCAGAAGTCGAACTTGTGCGAGCTAAGGACTAAAAAGGTCTTACCTTTTAACGTGTGATTCCTAACACGGGTTGGACGATAGCAAGTGAATATCGCGCGTTCGGCCTGGGGCTTGACTAAGTGAACAAAGCACCCACGTCGAACCGCCCAGCTACCGACCGGGCGGTTCGACGAATAACTTGTCAAATCTAGGAATAGATTTGAGAACTGTCTCTCCCTCTCCCTATGTCTCACACATATTTCTAATGAACGCACATCTAGTAGGCGGGACCATGTTGAAATTTGGAACTGGTAACTGCCAGTAACTTGCCATGCATTAGGTATGTTCTGGTTCTACGAAATTCAGGTTCTAGGACGTCAGGATCATGCGCAGTTGATATAGAGCGTTCTGGTTTATTGAAGATAATTTCGGATGAACTCTCTGTTCTAGTTTCGACTGCGAAATGATCCGAAACTGTCTTGAACCGTTCCGAGTCCCGAATAGTTCATGCTCTCGAGGCTGAACTGTTGAGAACTGTTCCCGTTGCTCATGTGCATTCATGTGGAAAATTATTTGGGCTATTTTCTAGGATGGTTGTTTGTTTATTTGATTTAAATAATTGATGATTGAGGTTAGATAACATTTGAACTGACTACAAGAATACGCTAAATAACAAAATGGACATGATCAATAGTATTTTCTCGTCTTTATCTCTTCATATATTCGATAGGTGGCACAGAGGTCTCCTCAAAATGCGTTCTGGTTTAACCAAGTGTCCGATACTATTTCGGATCGTTTGATATTTTTTGCTTGTACGCTCATGTCTTGTGCAGTTTCCAAACAGTTTCGTATGTAAGAACCAGAACAAACCTGATTTGTCATGATTGGCGCAGCCGAAAGCTTGGCTCAGGTCGCAAAAGGCTCCAACAGGGTTTGCGCCTACCTCAATCAGGTTAACACTTATTCATAAAATTCAAGATAGATAGGCATCGTCGACTTATTCTTTTTGAAAAACGTTCTATTTATAATCCAGAATTGAAGACATGTCAAAAAATTTCATGAATCAGTGTAAGTGAGAATATTCAAAAATTTTTTTAAAAGTACATGGTATTGTGCCAGGGTTGCAATTTTCAGGAAAATGGACTTTACTTTCTTCAAACAATGGTGTAGTCTTTTCGATTTTTATGCTTCCTGAAACAATTATCAATGTGAATCGATTCTTTTAAAGTGAGTACGAGGTTCTATTATACATGATAAGAGCTCTCAAATAATAACAATTGGCACATCGTCAAAACATGAGGAATACCTATTTTCCATTTTTATCAAGAGCAAATTCAGTAATTCTGATTCACAAAACGAACTGAGATATGACATTTGGATCGATATTTAACGAATTCAACGGATTCAAAATTTTGAGTCAGGTTATGTGGTTGATCAAATTTTTGGAGAAATTATTGAAAAACTTATCTGGGTGTTCTACGACTACACATTCATTATTCAATACAACATTAGCCGATCTTTTTGTTGATTATTCAATTCCAAAATGACGTGTCAATTCACTTGTGAGTGATTTTCAGAGTTGAGATTTTTTCCTGATAGCAATATTTTTTTAACTAAATTGTTTCCACTTTTTTGCTTATAAATAGAGCACTGCACGTCTGCAAGATAGAAAGATCTTTCAGTTTTGCACTAGATATCTTCACTTTCTTGGTAAAGCAGAAATTGGAGGAAAATTCATGACCTTGATATTCAGTAGTAGTAAAATTCGAATTGACATGATACAAAAATCCATTTTGAAGATAGTCAACATTGAGTTGCGTGACAAAAAATAGACTATATATGATTTTTTGTGTGCTAAACCGTTAGCATCATTTCACAAATAATTACTAAACTAACCTCCTAAAAGTCTAACTGAATGCCATCTATTTTATTCAATAGTCATGCCCTCTCCGCCTATGAGACTGCAACCAACATTGGGGATACGAAACATAAAACAAGCTCTAGATTGAAACAAGTGATATATAGTCAGTGACGTTGGCCATTAGAGTGTCCAAAAATATTAATCTCCAGGAAAAATGAAAAAACAGAGCTGGAATCGTACGTGTTGTTTATGTTGGAAGTCTCTGTCTAATTCCCGGCGTTAACGGCGTCCTCCTAGGGATAAAAATTGGGTGAGGATTGATGGAAATGTTGTAGGGGAGCTCACGTTGAAATAGGAAGTCTAACTAATTAATAAAGAAATATTCCAGATAACTCGCACATGGTTATAAATTGAGTTGGACACTAATAAGTAATAACTCCAATGTTTGAGTTCAGTTTTCATAACTACACCCACTACAATGATTTTACTAGTTGCGAACTAGAATTTTTACCTTAAATTATCCTTTTCTTTTAGCGTATTTCTTTCATAATATGTAGTCATTATTTTTTATTCCGGTTTGTGATAAATGTCCGTATCGATTTTTTCTGTATGTATAATAAAATATCAAAATAAGTAATGGGCAAATTATGATACCGAGTTATTAAATACCTAGGAACATCAGTTTCAATTTTGTACTTCATTTTTCTAATACAATTCCATTGATATTTTTTGGTATTATGGGTATTTCATGGGCAGGAATGGTGTTTTTTCCTCAGAGTAATTGAAAAACCTGGCCGGGGATGTAACGTACGAAATGAAGTTCCGGACAAATGAAAGTCATTTTCTATCTCTGGTGTTTAGAAGGTATTGAAAGAACCTGATGCGATTTTGAAGTATGAATTGGCATAATGAAAATCTTATCATGGTACAATCAGCTCAACTCACAATTCATCTTTCAAAAAAGTAAGTATAGTTCCAAATTTCAAAGAGTTTGCGAAATCAAACTGGTTAGGTTAGTTCCAAAATGACTGGGTCTATTTGACCCTCCACCGCAACCCGCAAGGGTTTATTGTGGCTCACACCTATTCACACTCGACCAAATGAACCCAGCTTCTTAACGAAGCCGATAAGTTTGTTTGGTGAGTGATATTTCAGGTCAGATGTTGAGAGGTAGGCTCTGCCGAACTCTACAATCCTGATACGGTCCCTAGCAGGGCAGGCACAACGTATATACTCTGCTGTTTCATCGTTAACGAGGTAGTTGGATAGTAAAGGTGCAAGATTCCCACCTTATACCCGCGACAACCTTCCCATATGAGGGTTTTGACACGTTGCTACACCTGACGATGTCTTATCAAACTGGGCACTGGGCAAGATTGTTCAAATTGAGAAATTAATATTGCTGGAGAAGATGAGGTTTGCAAAAAAGGTTTTGATTTTTGTACTTCCCCATCGATAAACGTGAAATTTGAAATAATTCCATGCACAAAATGTCTTTTCAGATTCAAACTGAAAAAACCTGTTCGAAACAATAATTTCCATATCAACTTCGAATTATGTTCATATTACATTCAGTTCGTTCTACAAACATGCGTCTCGAGTTTGAAGCAAATATCATTCATTCGAACGCTACACAACGTAATATTTGAAAGATTAGTTATATAAAATGCCACCTACATGAAAGCTCATTATCTTAAATGGTGTACGGGATAAGTTACCCATTTCATCATACCATTAGCACCGATTTGAATGACATTACAATACAAAATACTCATTCATAACAAGAACGAAGACCGTAAGTGTACACATTTCATATATATTACATCGTGCAGCGTTCCTTTCAATGATTTTTGTTGAAATTCAGTAACGAATTTTCATGTACAAACTGAATTGGAAAAGGGGATTTTTGTTTAATTTAATGCTAATATGAAAATAGTTGTTTCCAACGAGTTTCTCCAAATTGTGCCTGAAAGAAACTTCTCTACATAGTCTACATATCAGTGAAAGGAGTTTTTATTGCAGTTGTTTCATTCTTTCCGTCCTTCGAGAGTTTTCCATTTTTTGTTTACTAATAGATAAGTAGTAGAAGCCAAAATTCTTTTTTTCTAAGCAAGATCTTACCTGTTCAAATCAGGAACTATCATGTTGGTATTTAGGATTCATGAAACTTTATTAAAACCGTTGAATGTATTTTCTAAATCAAAAGGTGATTAATATCATTGGAGATATTTGAATTAATTATTTTCATAAAATAACTCCATCTAATTACAATGAAAATAAAAAGTGGCGGTAGTTTCAACACGTTTCGGTTCGACAATTCAAAAAGATATCCAGTGATACTAGCGTTTCAATAAGGTTAAATATGTACAAAAAGTAGCCACTAATCAATTATTTTCTTATTACGAGATTTCTTTAGTCACCATCGTGAATGACCGTCGAGAAGCCGCCTTGCCCATAAATTACTTGTAATTATTTATTACTCTTTTGTGCTTTTTGAATTACAGCTGGATGGCAGTTGCCAAGCGGGTTTTGGTGACATGTGTCTACCTTCGATACCTTTAAAAGACAAAATTTACAGCCGCACTGTCGTTTCAGTAATGTAGGTGGAATTATTTATAATAGGGCTCGAATTCGAAAACAATAACAGAGCACAAGAGGATACGACGTAATTAATGATATCGAATGAAAGAATTAATGAATTCGTTATTAAAAACTTTTAGGTAGGTTGGGTTCATTTTATTTGAGTTTCAGTTCATTTGAGTATGTTATCAGCGATGATGAATATTCTTGAACTATTTCAAATTTTCCAATAGTATACAAAAACTCGGCCGATACTTGATGATAACCCATGAGGTACTAAAGTCAGACAATTTACCGTGATATTTTCGCTAAACAGTGTTACAAAAACAGAACACGTGTTTTTCTATATATCTGAAAAAGCTATTGTATAGCGAAACACGTGCAGCTCTAATTACATTGGCGAAGGCAATCAATCATTCATTTCTAACGGGTTCATTTCCTTCGTTCTTAAAAACTTCGCTCGTAATCCCTCTTTACAAAGGTGGTGATCTAGAGAATCCTTCGAAGTATCGCCCAATTTCTCCGTCGTTAGCAAAAATTATTGAAAAACTGGTAAAAATACGTTTAACAGAACATTTGAACTTCGATACTACAATAATCTCCAAACAATTTGAATTTCAGTCAAACAAAAATACTCATAATGCCATATTTTCATTTTTATATGACGTGTATAGTAACATTAATAGACGGGAGATTACAGCAGCAGTCTTTTGCGATTTTTCTAAAGCATTTGACTGTGTTAATCGCGAGATTCTGCTCAGGAAACTTTATCTCTATGGTATTGAGGATATTACTCATAAATGGTTTGCATCTTTCAGGTAGAAGTCAAAGGATTGAATCTGATGTTCCTGACATATCTAATGGAGTACCACTAGGCTCAGTACTCGGACCTATCCTATTTCTACTCTATATCCATGACTTGACTACCATTGATATAGAGGGTAAATTTACTTCGCCGATGACACTACAATATTATGGCGCAATACCAACACAAATGATCTATATGCCATTTGCTCTGATATTTCCAAACTTCCAGATTGGTGTAAGGCAAATTTATTAGCTTGCAATGTCTCAAAAACCAAAGTTTTTTTCTTTAATTGCATTCTTGATAATATTCCTCCAGCTTTGAATTCGAATGTGATTCAGAACAAGTCATGGAACAAATTTCTTGGGCTATTAATTGATAAAAATTTAAAATTTGAAGACCACATACTATCTCTTATCAAAAAACCTTCATCTGGATGAAATGCTGATATGCTGTGAAAATAACTTCTAACGAACTAGGACTAACTGCAGCTAAAACTGAGTATTATTCATTAGTAGAATCACATCTTAAGATATGGAATCATTTTCTGGGGGGTAAGTAATCAAACTCGACTCGAGTCGATTTTTATTCTGCAGAAAAGGTCATTAATATTTATATGTAGAGCCAGGCGGCGAGATTCTTGTAGGCCTCTGTTTGCAGCAAACAACATTTTATCTATTCATTTTAGAAACACTTTGTTTAGTGCATAAACATAGAACAGAACTTCCCTCTATTGTCTCTCAGCACACCACACGCCAGCCCCTAAATTTAAGTCTTCCTATACCTAACACTACTTCAATTAAAAATTTCATATTGTATAATGGTCTCAAGATGTATAATCATCTTCCTAACTAACCTGAAATTCGTAGTAAACTGTACTGAATTTCGAAAATCTATAAAGGATTTTTT
>WOGJ01293659.1:0-15624 GCA_015342185.1 Leptinotarsa juncta
TGGAGCCTTGTACGCCAAATGTCCTATTTAACGAATTACAAGTGGTAAAAGGAAAAATGCGGTGTTTTTGACCATCATGCGTGTAATGCCGGGTTAAGGATTCAAACTCAAAAGATTTGTTACTTGTTGGTTGTATTTCAATTCAATCCTCTGCTATAGGAAAATCGTATTTGGAGTTGACTCAGTATCTAGCTTAGGGTCTTATCAAGTTTGAATCCGGCTCCGAGTTCGACATCTATGTGAATAAAATTGACTACTACAAAAAAGTAATTATTTCATTTTTCAAAATGAACCGAAGTGTAATTGAAAAACTTAGTTATAATTAATTTGGTGAAAGTTGTGGAAAATACCTACTTACGTGTTAAAAGGCAAGCCCTCGTTAGTCCTTAGCTCGCACAAGTTTCTCAACTTCTGAGAGTTGTCGTTCGTATGGTGACGACAGTTGATTAACGGAAAAAGAGATTTTAAACAGATTTTTAAATGTACTTCTGGAAAATATGTTTTAAAATACTTACCTCATACTAGAGAAAGTTACAGTAATAAAATCCAAAAAAATGATAATCAAGACAACATGAATGTTCTAATTTTCAAATACCTATAATATTATTTGATCGCATGTTACATATTGGTTGTTTGTATATTACAGTACTACATGACTTAGTAGGTGTATCTTTCCTTAGTAGCTTATCAACTCCACTGTCCACCAAATTACATAAATTATTAGTTATAGTCTATCTATACAAAGTCATTCTGAACAGCTAAATAAAAGACTAATGTAGATACAGGATTATTACCCTTGCTCTGTATTTATATTTATTAATCTGCAGTGGAAATTCACAAGAATATCCGATTTTTTCTAGTAATGGTGCATTTTATAATAATGGCATCAGGTCTTCTAGGAAATTAAGATGTCCCAAACTAACTCTCAACAAAATTCACTAAATGTTAACATTTATAACAAATTAACCAATAGAATTGAAATCTTCTGAGAACAAATTCAAAAAAATATTTTAACAATCTTTTCCTAGAACATTGTTTCTATTTCTATATGTATTTCTGAACATATCTGCAAATTGTATAGTTTCTTTATGTATATTCAAGTACTGTAATTGATCCGCTTCAAATGTATTTTATATTTAAATATCTGTCTGGCAGTTAATGACATGATCGAATTTTTTTCTTATAATACTACCTATTACTTTATTGTTCATGAGTCATAAGTTCTTAGATGCAAACTCGTTAATGAAGAAAAAAAGAAATAAAAGGTACATAATCAACTTTATTTTTTCAAGTAGAGTTTGGATCTGCGTTTTTCATATATCCAAATGAGTTTTACCCTATATTTTACGAATTTCATTCATTAGAAAATTGTCTGAACATCTAGTTAGTGAATGCATTTAAGTACTTTGAGTGTATTTCTGTTGTTTTGCACCGGTCTTAAATAATCCTTCAGAATATAAGTCTACTTAAATGACCCAATAATGGAGCATTGGGGAATATCGCCTAGTATTTTTGACTGTACTTATTTTTTGCGCAGTTATTTTCATCAGTCCTTTAGAGTAGAAGTGCTTTCCATGTGTATTGCTGTCATTAGTAGTTCTTATTCTACCTGTCAAATTAAAAAACATTTTGAAACAGAATCTCTTTTCAAAATGATTCAGAAATGAAAAACAAAAATTTGGTAATACCAATATATTTTTATTGAAACATCTCATTTAGTACAATAATTATATGTATGATAAACACAAATATGCAGGAGGACCCCTTACAACGAGATCCACACCTGTTTTTTTTCGAACGATTGTGTTCTCATTTAATAATAACTTAAAAAATAAAACATACTTACAAAAAATAAACTGATCGTCATTTGAGAAGGATGGTGGAATATTCCAGAAATAAAATTCTCCATTTGGATGTACTTCTGTGAAATTCACAGAAAATCTCGCACAATCCTTTTCAACAATTGACCAGTCGAATATTGAGACCACATTCATAAAAATAGTATTCAACGACACTCGTCAACATGAATGGAAAACAGTTCATTAAATATTGCAAGATGACGTCAGAACACATGTCAAATAGTAAAAAAAATTAACAGATTATTGACCAGTGGAGAGAAGTACGAGGTTAAACCAACTCAATTTCAGCTGTTATGATGATTCATATCAAAAAGCACTGCCAAAAATGATAATTCAAAGTTATCTCATGTTCACCACATTTGTTTAGTGTCAGAAATGGAATGAGCCACCGGATATCGTATGGATATCCAATTTATGTCCACTTCAGGTCGTAATATTCTTGAACATGAAATAGTAATCTCCATAAGATATTCAGAAGATATCCTTTGGACATAAACTGGACGTTCAGCGGATATCTATTGGATATCCGTGTGTTGTTTGGGAGGAGAAGTTTCATATAATTCTCCTCTCAGAATATGCTTCACTGGAAAATGTAACATTGAAAAAACCATTGCAACAGCAAATTGCAATATCATTAATATCATTTTTTCAACTACCATCTAGAGCAAGTGCCAGGAAATTGGGTTGATTTTTCTGAAACTCCCGACTGATCACCAAACATAAAAATCGTTCAATATTTTCCAACACGTATCTCACGAAAACTATTTGTTTTTCAAAGTATAAACTATGATTCAATAGGCTTATCACAATATTAATATTTACAGTGTTCCGCTTTATTATTTATTGATTTGAAACCCTCATAGTATTGTGATATATTCTTGGGGCCTGAAACAGCTACCCTCAACATTGAATTTTTCAGTTTGGAAACGAATATCATAATTATTATCAAAAAATCACTAATGTGTTGTCGATTTTTGTTCAGTGTGCAAGTACTAGAAAGATAGATTTGAAAGTTACAGGCGTTCAAATATCAACTGTAAATCGATATAAAAATACTTTATTTGGTAAGAATCACAGATAATTCCAGAGCTTTCTGGAAACAAAGAGAGTCAACCAAGAATGATTGAAAGTGAAAAGAGGAGAACTTGAAAAATTGTAAAAACCTATATCTGGTTGATTCTCAAATACCTTGAAAATGTGAGTCCTTTGAGAAAATACCTAAATTAAATAAAAAATGTATAAATGTGAGCCAATTTGAAACGACTGTCAAAGAATTCAGATAATAACTGAAGAAGTATTTGCAAGACAAACACCTCGCACAAGATTAACTTCATGGAATAAGATATTGTGGCATTTTATGGATGGCACTAACATTTTTTGAACATTCATTTTCTGTAAAATATCTTTAGGTATTCAAAAATTGTTTTTTTAAAACTTATATTTGTTCGTGCATATTCGTTAATTTCATAATATAAGAGAATTTTACATACTTGGCAACAAACTGTTCCAATTTGAAACTTTTCCTGAATGTTTTTTTCAACAGTATTAGCCGGGAAAAAATTTAGACACATGTTGTCCATTTGAAATTTGATTTTGATTCAACTATTAGAGAGGCACCAATTTTATCTAGCATGAATGCCAATGTTGACACTATTTTTGATACTTTTGTGAGAATGGAGATGGTTGTTCAGTTCAGTCATCGTCTTTCTTTTCAGGCTTGAGGTCCACCATCGCGTGAAGCTCCTCGGGGCTGTATCTGTAAAAAAAAACTTCTTTGAATATTCGAAAGTAAAAACTAGGAATAGTGAAACGTTAATACGGTAATTCAAAGAATGTGAACTTTCCGGTCTGAGATGATTGTGACAAAGCTTTTCTCCAGGGTTTTTGGCTGAGGTCTGCAGGTTTCTATGCCTGACATTTCGTCTACAACTGCGATAGACATCATCAGCCAAATACAATGAGACAACAGACTTAGTATTCAGTTTGCAGTACTGCAAACCTCTACCAGCGAATATATTTGACACATTAATGTAGTTCATCTATCTCTCATCTTCTGCAAAATGTGATTCTAAGAAATAGTTTCTTAATTTCAACAATACTAATGTTGACATCGCATTATTTAAATGGGATTCAACCAAAAATCGTTTGGGAGAAAATAATCGCTCCAATTTAGATTTGGGATATGTAGTTGAATGTTTATATACATATATTGTGTTCTAAACAAAAATTGATGTGTTCTTTGAAATTTTTTTCATACCACATTTTTAAATATAGTAGTATTACGAGTTCAAATTAAAAAAATATATATTCTTAAGAATCTAAGCTACAAAAAATTTGTATTCCATACAATTTAAATGGATCATCATGGTAACAATATTTTTAGCCACATTCATCACAGTAAGTAGTTAAAAATACACTCAATCATTCATTAGTTTATGCTTGCAGAGCTTACTATATTTCAAAATATCGATCACAATGAATCTAGTGTATTATCTACTGAATAAAATCCAAAAGAAAATAGAGATATCTTTTTATCTGTTCAAGTCCAAGAAATTGATAATGACGGCAATAATAATAATTATCAAGGATAGGAAATATAATGATAACGGGAAGGGTAATTTTATTTAAAATTGAGCCAGTTAACAAAAATGAGATGTAGTAAACTTTTATGAATTGAAAATAATTTTGTACAATTTCATAAAGGCTAGACCTCTTCAAGTTGTAAGTACCTAATGAAAAATTCTACAACTATTTTGTCACACAAAATGGAAATTTATTGAGAAAAATTTTTTATTTTCAATTCTGAGCCACGAAGTTTAAATAAAACTCACTTGTATTTTTTACTCATGATAAATATCGATTAAAAAAAGTTTTCAGCATTTGTTTCAGGTCCATGATTTCGGTATTCATAGAGAGATTTTTAAATTTAGACCAGAAAAATTAAAACTTCAGAATGAATCCCCATAAAGCACGAATGGAATCATTTAGAACTTTCTTCTTTTTTTTTGAAGTGTTGATCGGTGTTGGTCATAGCTCATGGATAATTCCGCTCAAAAAATCAAGTTATGAATTCTTATAGGACTCACCCTAATAAAGTCTGCAAATCACAGACGTATCGGTAAACGTATCGTTTACCAGCAGTCTTGTGTATGATATTCTTGTCGTAGTAGTATCGAAGTCCTCGCGATAATTTCTCGTAGTTCATTTTCGGTTTATTTTTTCGTATGCCCCACCTTCTGGCTACTTCGTCGGGATCGGTGAGTTTGAATTCCCATCCATCGCCTGTCCAAGATATGAACGCCTGACACGATTTGTCGGTGAGTAGCTCGAGAAGGAACTGCCATAACTGGATCGGTCCTGATCCTGAAAAGAATTAATAACATATTTAGAAAAATCAATTTTTTCAAAAAGTTCATCGTCTTTGAGAAATTGTTGTTTATGTTTGAATGAAAGGAAAATTCACTAGAATCCGAAATATGAGTTTTTCCCTACCACAGATATTGAATGGAGTAACTTCTTGGAGATTCTTCATGAAAGTGGTCTGTAGGTGATTGTACAGAAGATAGTGTAACGAATCTGAAGCCGCCTCTGACCAATACGCCAGTCGACTCATCGAACAAACACATAACAATCGACGGTAAAATTCTAGTCGAGTATTGAACCGTCTACAAAATTCTCAAAAAGACCTTTACCAATATAAGGCCGTCTTCCCGACCCAAGAGGACAGTTCAGAAAGTGAATCGAGCGGCTAAGCAAGAAATTCAAATAGTGGAAATAAATTAAGCGTTAGTTGCTAAGTGTTGTAATAAATAAATTTGTTTAAGACAGTTAATTTATTAATTTGCCACAATGATAAGAATAACGCCACACATTCATAAACTAAGTATAGTCCTCGATTTGAAGAAATATGTCAAAATGTTCTTATTATCGATGGAACTTCGGCTAAACTTATAATATAGATATTTCTAACAAAAAGGTTCGTCAGAAATATCAAGAACAGTCTAGAATGAATGCATTTTGGGATAATACATAATGTGTACAGTTCCGTGTTTCAACAATGAAATAAGCACGATTTCGTATATCATTTTTCGACATAAAAATTGGGTGTTGTCGAAGTAATTCTGGAAGCTACTTTTAATATCAAGTATGAATAATTGATCAAAAATAGTACTTGTGGGTTAGATTTTTCTTTGTGCCTAGATACACTGCTCACACATCAAGCGAATGAGCTCAGGCGATAGCTGGGAAATGGTTTTGTCATCATCATGCAGGGACAACGTCAAAATTATTTCCAAGTGGGAAGTGGCAACAAAAGCTATGACTTACACTGTTAAAATGCCTTTCCCGAAGAAATGAGACTTCATAATTCGTTCCGCTGATAAAATGATCGATAATGAAAGTACTAAAGGCTGTAATGAACACAAGAAAAATCCTTCGATGAGTGGCGCCAATCAAATTAGATAGCAAGGTTCGTCTGCGACGACGAACCCCCCATAAAATGTAAATGAAATAATTAAACCCAGCCGTAGTAGTCTCGACGAGAGAATTTTTCTAAGTAAAATGTATGAGAGAAAAGAAACACTTCGTCCAAGCTTCATTACCCGCTTTATTATTGAAGTAATGCGAGAAAGAGAGAGAGGATCGAGGGGGTATTATTAAAAATGATTATGCTACCGACTGCTACCGCTAATAATAAATCTTCCAAGGTCGCGCCGCGAAACAATTGCCAAGACACGTCGCCCTCTATCATGAAAGCCCGTCTGCTCGCCATTGTTTTCGCATTTTTTCATTGATTTAATGATTCTTCGCTACTGTTTGATTGGGGCTTTCCATCGCGTAATTGCAACTATATCATTTGTTAGATCGTTGTATTGAAGCGCCATTTCATTCAATGGTTGAAACGGATAGGTAAGGAGGAAAACAAACGAAGACTGCAAAAAATGCGGTAAACTAAAATATCGATACTTAAAAAAATCTATTGTCTTTGAAACTGTTACGGTTTACGGAAAGAATGATTTACTACTTTCATTACTTTCACGGAACGGCTTCAATATCGAACAATTATACAAATCTCTGGAAAATTTTTTTTTTTTCGTCAACTAGCTGTCGCCAACCAAATCTAACCTAACCCAGCTGAAAACGATTACAAGAGAATATAAAGAAGGAAAATAAATAACTTGACCAAAGTTATATTGTTAATATAAGAAAAGTCTAACCTAAAAAATAACCTATAGCTGACAATAAAGGCAACAAAGCCTGATAATATATATACAGGCAGGTCATCAAAAAACGAGAAGTCACGATTTGGACCACAAACAGCACATACTTGATGGCGCGTTATTAGAACAGGCAGTTACAACACTTACACAACAATCGAGGATCATAAAGCATCGGCGCCCAACGTGGGGATCAGAAGTTTAAACAATCAATGCTTCGTCGTTATTATCAAGTTCTTACCTGTAAAGCAAGGTCCTCCCGCTCCCTGATTCGTCGGATATCCGGCTATCATCCCGTTTTGGATCATAGGTTTCGTATCTTGCATCGTGTTCAGCTGCTCCCTACCCATGCCTGCAGAAAGGAACGCAGGATGCGTGTGGGGATGATGCCCCAATGCTAATTCGTGGCTGTGGCCCCACTGCTCGGGTCCATTGTTGGCGGCGCTTGGAACCGTTTGGAAGGGGGTGGTTTCGTAGGGGGAGCCGTACGTTTCCGGGTAGCCCTCGTTGAACCTTCCGGTACCTGAACAAAATTAACGGGAGTTAATAACATGTTTTTACTCGTTTCGATTTTTCTTTCGTGAGAGTTATGAAGCTAAACCTAAAGTTTTGAGAGACATTTCACTGGTATATAAATTTTTAAGATAAAAACCTTTAAATTTAAAAAAATATATACTTAAGAATGAACAACTTTTATTCCACACAAAATTACCTAAAGGAGTATAGTTAATGATTCCTTTAAGGAAGCCAAAAACATGTATTGTTCTATGGAAAAATATGTGATGGAATCGGCCAATACTTCATGAAAATCCACAACGTATATTCAAGAACCACTTCATCGTGAAATTTTCACCAAATAGTTTTACAAAACGCAACACGAGTTTCACTATGCAACAGTTTCAGGCGTGTCTGTACGCAAAGCATAGGAATTAAAAATTTTTGCAAATATAGTTTATATAAATGTGGATAGGTAGTGGGTCCAGTACTATACCCTGGGGAATACCCGTGGTGACTATTTAGGACTCACTTGAGGCATTTTTAAATTTTGACTATTTGTGTCCTACCTATTAGGTATCTTAAACTGGACCTCTTATTAGGTTATCTGATGACTTAATCAGTATAGCATACCGTGTCGAATGATTCAGCTAGATTGAGGGAAACAACAATGCATTTTTCGACAGATCATATCTTCTTTATCATATCTTTCGTACTGCATTTTCTCTCGTTTCTCCAGAAACAGAATTGTTCATCAATGATCGCAGAATCATATTTCAAGAACAATTTCTATAATAACTTATATATAATGAAGTATATGCTTTATGCATTATAGAAGACATTTATTCATTTGCCTTCAGAATTGTCCTAATTAGATATTATGCACTCGTGCATGCACTCTTTCAGCTTGAATGTCATATGCTAATAAAACGACGGTCCTTCGAAGTTCTGTTTATTTCTTGAAATAGGAAAAAGTCACAAGGAACCAGGTCTGGCGAATATGCAGGCTGAAATACCGTTACAGTTGTTATTGGGCAAAAATAGACGAACAAGCAAAGTGTACAGGTGCACAATCGTAGTGCAAAAGCTATGAATTGTTTTTGTACAACTCCGGGCGTTTTTTCGGATTGTTCCAAGCATTTCTTCCACTTTTTCACGACCATCTTGAAACTGTTTAATCCATAGCGTAAATTCTTGTTTTACTTCTAGCAGCCTCATCGATCCATTTGTTTTTACAAACAAAAATACATTTAAACTTAGCAGATGAAGTAAACAATGAATACAGATGAAATTTTTATCACACTTCACCAAACCAGTGAAAAAAATCCCGTTATTTTTTTAACATACCTCATATATAAATTCTTTCTAAACTCACCTCTAACGAAATTTTTAACATAATTGTGAGCGGCGGCAGGATTGTACTTCTGTTCCAAGATGTGGTTCGAATAAAATTCCGGCGAACTGTCGATGAACTGTTGGTGCGCTTCGAGCGACGCCTGATACTCGTGTTCGTCGGGTGAAAAATGCGGCGTCGGGAAAATGTGGGTGCCGTCGTCGCCGTTTAACGTTTGCAGGTTGTTCTGGTCTATCGCGCCGAAATTGCCGCCCGTAGAATCACTCCTTGGCGGACACGTGCTTTTGTATCCTGAAAAATTAATATAGATATAGACTGGTTGGGTTAGGATCTTTAGTGGTGTGTGGAGTTCCACAAGGTTCTATTATAGGGCCATTGATTTTTTTTTATAAATGACTTTCCTAAATACGTTTACAAGCTGTAGGTTCAAGATAACATTTACACATTTTACTACAACGTTTCATTCTCCATCACCAATTTCAATATTTTATATGGACTGGAAGAAAGAATCACCCGGTATATTTAGTCGAGTATCAATACTCCAAATGTAACCAATATTCACAAAATGTTATTCAAAAATTATCTGCCGGATATAATTCAATGCCTGTCTTGATATTGGCCAGGGAACCAACTGTTTTTCGATAGGCTTTTGTCAAATCTTACTGTTCACGACAGGTGAATGTTTCGAATTTCACTCGAAATGTTCATTTTATTATTTTCTAATTTTTTTCTCCGGCACCGATACAATTTTAGTGAAATTTTGAAAGCTGATATTGAACTGGAAAAATGTACACATATTCTGTACAGAGTTTTGAAAAATTCAGACCCATTATACAAGACTTCATAAAAAATATAAATTAATTGATTTTTTTATGGAAAATTATAGGTTGTCATTTTTTTTTCACAACTTATAGAAATGTAGTTAGGTGTGTCGAAAATTTGTTAAGCTGCAGAGGTTTGTTTGAAGTTTTACATAAAGTTAAACAATTTTACCATCTTTCGGATGGTGATAGGCGGGACTCCTTTGGAGTTGTTGAAGGTATCCGGTGAGAGCGCCACCAGGAGGGGGTGATCCGTCATCTCGCATTTCGTCCGATGTCGGACAAGCTGGACTCCTCAATTGTCCGTAAACTCCTACAAACAAAAATTCTAATTAATATTCATACCCAACAGAAATTTCAATCAATAATGTAATGCATGTGTAATAACGATAAAAACTTTTCAGTCACGGTTTCAATAATTTAACAAACACACAAAAATAATCTTTTTCTGCATTTTTCGAAATATAAAAACATTATCAACGTATTCATAGCTGACTCAAGGAATTTATCTATGCGTGATAAAAATTTCAATTGTCTATTTTAGTGCTAATTTTTTCTAAGTCCCTCGTAAGAGTTAACACGTATTTGATAATGCAAAGATACTCTACTGTTTTTTGTGAAAGTTCATAATGTTCCAATGTTCCGAAAATATTAGAGCTTGAAATGTTTCCATGTTTGGTAAATATTGGAGAAGTGTTCTTATATCCCCACCATTAAACTTGGTTAAAGTTACGTGATACATCGTCAAACCAATTTGTTCTCCCGTAAATCAAACAATGCTAATCGCTCATTCTAATACGTTTCATTGCTCGTTCTAATCGCTCGATCCGTCCAATCAAACGCTTATCCACGACTCATTATCGAACGTCTGGGAGGTCCAAATCTCTATATAAAACAATTGCTTATCGGTTGCCAATAGAAACGAAATTCGCGCGAGATCGGCCAAGGTTGATCGCTTATCGAGGGCACTCGGGATGACCAGCTAGAGAGTAATGTACCGACCGGATGGGGATTGGCCGTTCGAGATCCGCCTCTTTGCCGTGTGATCGTCTAATTGGGAGGCTGCGGACCACGCCCTCCCCGTTGCTAGTTGGTCCACGGTACGCGATCGCTCAAAGATAGACAGATAGACTATGAAAAGTTGTAACTAGCATAGGTATTATTAAACTTTGAAAGCAAGCTAGTTGTTTTAGGGTCAAGAGAGTGACAACAATTCTGTGTTGTAAACTCTTAAATTTGAAAAGGGTAGAAAGTACTCCGAAGGAGATTTTAGTACAAATATAGGTAAGTTACCTGTCACTTGTAACTGAATTGAACGATTTCACTAAGTATGATATATTTAAATTGAAGCCAAAATATCTTTGAAAACGCATCATTAGTTTGTGTAGGTATATGAAAAGAGCCGGCAAAGTAAATAAGGATGAAAGTGGCTACTGTCCGAACAACGGAAATGTAATGTTGAAATGATAGAACTTTCGCACCAAAGAGTAACCCCATGTTTGGGGTTAAAATTCATCAGCACTTTATTGACTATTTTCCGTATGAATACATTATATTTCAGATTTCATCCGATATCAGGCAATTTACTGATTATGATATATGTATGATTCACTTTCAGGACACATTCAGTTGTTGGTAAGGTAGTTATATTAAAATTTGTAACGGAAGTACCTAACTTTAGGTATATATAATGCATTCGAGCTGATATTACGTACTACCGATAAAACAATTGATAATCTATTTCTAAATAAAAAATTTAAGAAAGAACCCTGTATATTTTCCACACCATTTGATAGATAGATTTGATAGATAGTGAAAAAAGAGGTACTTCTCTTAGTTTTTAGAGAAAAATTCTGGAATTGAACATTTTCACCAATTCATGTATTTTTCATTTATTGTGTTATGAATCACACGTTGAATGGTAAAACCTCGTTAATCCGTAGCTACCACAAGTTTCGACTTTTGAGGGTTGTCGTTCTTAGGGGTGCGACAGTTGGATAACGAAAAAACAGATTTGAATAGATTGTTTTTAAATGCTAATTTTTACTTCATTTATTTCGAAAATCTCAATATTGTAAATTAGGTAGTATGGAATAAATTGAATGGAATTTCAACATGGAAGTGTACCTACCTACCTCTTTTACTTCAAAAAAAGTCAAAGATACTTTATGGTATAGTGAAAAAGTGAATACGTATATTATCTAACTCATGTGCAAAATATGATAAAACTCTAAAATTTCACTTCTTCACTGGCATAATAAATGAACCGCAGACATTTTTTTGTAATAATAAAATTCAAAAATACCAGCTCCTGTTAAGATTTTCGAGTTAGATGAAGTATAAAATGGTATTTCAAAAGAAAAATGTAGGTGAATTGGTAAAATGTTTCAATTTCTTGTATCACAAACAACTCCATTGGCAGCCTTTACAATAATTTCGTTGTTACCCGATTATTACGCAATAATTTTTCGGGTCGAACTCTTCAATTTGCACTTTAGCGAATTCCGTATTGATTACACTTTTTTCGTTTATCAGATTGTGGAATGTAAAAAACCCAAAAAAACAGCACGAAACCCTGACCCCCCACATACAAGTTAAAAAAAAATGTGTAACATGTTGCTACTGCAACAGACATCATCAGTTGTACGTGCGTTGACAACGAGAACGAAGGTTATATCTCGAAGTTAACGCACATACCTATTACTGAAGATATCTGCAGCATAAGCAGACGAAACGTTTGGTACTTCATGTTCCATTCGACCACGACTTATCACCTACCACAATCTTCGTGTACCGTTCAGTAATAAAAAACCCTTTTCTCGTTGTGTCAGGCAGTCGAAAACACTCCTTCCTGTCACATTGAAAACAACATCGACCACGAACAGTTTTTTACCTTTGTAATAATACATTGTATTTCCCACAGACACCAAAAACGGACGCGCAAACTTTTCTTCCAGGAAGCTTACCGCTACTGAATTTAACAGACCGAAGTTCTGTGCAAAAATCAAACGCAATCCGGATGTGGCGGTGCATCATTTTTCGAAAATATTCACAAAGTTTATGTATCTACGGCGGCAATTATCAACGAAAGACTCACTATAGATATGGGATAACAGGAAGGTGTGTGTATTTGTGAATTCTGGGAGGGTGTTACGTTATTCGTTATTGAGCCTGTGGTCTGCGTTAGATCTTTCCACTGTTTTGATCGACGGATGTCCGGTATAGGTTGGCTCGTGTGGAATATTAACGAGGCGTTTTGCTGGTGTTTATCGATGGGCTTGATCGATGGGTTGTTCGTGAGGAAAGAGTGTAGTAGCAGCTACTGTTGAGTTGAATAGTGTCTGGTGTCGGGATACTGAGCGACTTGTACAGTGTGTTTCATAAAGAGGTTCCATCGAAAGTTCGAGGTAAAGGCGTGAAGTTGTCCATTTTTTATAAATGTTTCAGATATTAGTGAATAGCGCTTTTTCAATTGAACAATATAGGTATAGAATATATACTTCCCTGTAGAAGTCCTACATCTCAACAAAAACTCATTCAAAAAGTCTGACTTTGATATGAACATACTTATTTGAAAAATATTATTTTTAATATTATTTATCAATGTATCTACCACCGTGTTAGGAATCACACGTTAAAAGGTAAGACCTCCTTAGTCCTTAGCTCGCAAAAGTTTCCCAACTTCTGAGAGTTGTCGTTCGTATGTGGGCGACAGCTGATTGATGGAAAAACAGATTTGAACAGAAATAACAGTTTGACCGCAATATTTTTTTGATACTGTTGTTGAAACGGTTCTAAAGTTCGGTGGGTAAGTTAGGTAACAAAAACAGTATAAAAACATTTATTATTTATTATATACCTACATTATTTTCAGCATCAAATTTATCCACTAAGAATTGTGAAAACAAAATTTCTGAATGAAATAAATCTTGAGGCAAACTGATAAGAATTTCAGGCGGTTAATCCTTCTGGTAAAACAATTTTGAACACCAAAAAATCACAGAAATGATTGAAAACCCCCAGATATAAATAATCTAGGTACTACCTACAACGACGAGGCTTATTCAGGATCGAGAGCAGCACAAAATTTCGGGTTTAGGTTAGCTAGTTTTCTATAATATTACAAGGTGGAATTTATAAAATAACATACATTTCGTTTGAAAAAAAAGAGGAAAAGACTATTTCAAGCCCCATCTCAATTGACTTTTTTCGCGAAAACTAATTCGACATTAATCAAGTTCTGGAGAAATATATTTTTCAATTTTTGATTTAAACATCTTGTATTTTGAAAACCGTGCTATTTAAAAAACATTTCATGGAAATGAATATTGGCTAAAATCAAACACCAGATCCTTCGCCAAAAACAACACTAATTATACCGTACTATTGTTGGTCATTATTATTGTTGCTCATTTAAATTGGATGAAGTGAAAATTCGAAAAAGATTGAAATATGCAATGATCAAACTTTATATATGATATTCGATTTACTAACCTAGTTTCTATAGCATTGTAGCATTTCCTTAAGACATAATTTGTTCATCAATTAGGTTGGTGATTAGATTGATGAACGCTAATAACAATTTTGGTCCTTCGAGCCAGATATGAGAGATTGAACAAAGATTTATCAAAACGGTTAAGAAAACAAATATTAAGAGATAACCAAATTTTTTGATTAGCAATTGATTCTTTCAAAAAATATTTCCCAAAATTTGTTCTGTATTATATACAGTAATTATTATTTTCTTTACATCGTAAGCCAGAATGGACGTTGAACTGCACATCTATTTGATATTTATGAAGTACTTTCGCTAGATATATAACAGCCAATTAAATTTCGTGCGGAATACCTTTATTATTTATAATTGTATAAATTCCAATATTATTTCTGTTCGATGAGTACGTATATTTCATCGAAGGCGCACCTGCACGCGAAAGCAAGATTTACCGGATCGAGTAGGTACATAATACCGGGTCGAGCATTCCTCGTGATGCGCAACCAATGTTTTCTGTTTCGTTTTCGAATTCTTGTCATTCTACCGCCTGTCGAATCGCTTCATATGCCATCGTTAATAACTGAAGTGTGCAGAAGTGAAGTGATCGCTGGTAGAACGGGTAAATATTTTTTTAATGATGACGATTCGAACAATCGTATAACGGATCTCGGGCGAGGTTATTATTGTAAAATGTGACTGCTGTCACCAGTTAGGCCTATGCTTGGATTCATGATGATAAAAATGTGGTACGTTTATTCAGATTTACACTTGATGATTATAGCATTTATTTAACTTGTTCACTCGTCGCTTTCCTCGCCTTCGAACTATCTTATGTTCTTCACTGATTCAATTTGTTTTGCAGCTCTAGACTCTCGTATATATAGTGAGATAACCATTAGTTAGCAGTATTTTGAGAAATAATAGGGCCCACATTCTGAAGATTGGAAAGGGTATGATCTTTGGTATGCCTTATCATAGTTCCAAACCCATCCTGAAAAATATGGTGTTTCATTCAAAGAGAGTATGTTCTATTTATATATCTTCAGAATAAGCCAAAAATGTGTATTGCATAAACTTATGTCAGAAATCAAAAACATATGAAGTAAAGAAATTGGTATAGACTTTTGGTATAATCAGAAGTGTTGCAAACACTCTTATACCATTTCTATTCGATAGAGTGTAACAAAAAACCTAGCCATGCTAATTTTTAAAACAAGAGTTCTATTATTTTCTCTAAATATGGCTAACTGTCGGTCATCGCACTGCTGCCTCTTTATACAGTCTTTATACACTCAAATGAATGATTTTAAGGGAATATTATCCACAAATCCAGTGGCGTAGTCAGATTTTTATTACAAAACGCTTGCACCACAAATCTCTCACA
>WOGJ01293701.1:0-18487 GCA_015342185.1 Leptinotarsa juncta
TTCAGTATCTCCAGTATCTTGAAGGTATCGAAATTGCAGAGTTTGAGTGGGCCAGTAGTCCTAAAAGGCAAATCCCATAAGACATCTTTTTTTTATAATACTACCAGCTATTAACCAGCATGTGGATGTAAGCAAGTGCCAAACGTGATGGCGAGCCCGTCCCCATTCGCATAAACTCATTTTCAATGAAACCTCCACTACACCTCTTACAAGACGTACCAATGCTCTATGCAGAGGCGTATCAGTACTTGTCCTCCAATGCTGTTGGCGTTTGGCATTGTCTGAATAATTTGTGTTGTTTCTGAAAAAATATCATCACCTAACAAAAAACCAGTCGTCAAGAGTCAGGATCGTGAAATAATTTTTAAAGTGTTCAATTATTTCCAAAGTGGCAAATGTGAGTGGGATACGTTATCAAAGGTGAAAATAAAACATCTCTCGATAAAGGTAACATTAAATGAATATAAAAAATAACTCTTTCAACACAAATCTTTATTTTGTATCGGATATTTCAATAAGATCCATTGAAAATGTGGTTGAAGAAGGGGAGTAATAAACTGCTGCAAACAACGGAGGAGTAAAATTTTCCACCCCAAGAAAGAAGTGGCTAGAAGAGCACCAGTAATTGATATTCCCGAGCATGAGTATTAGATGTGAGACGAATTATTTATGACTTTCATAAGGGGTGTCGATTTACGGTAAAAAAATTTCAACTCAAAATTAATGACTTTTTGGGAATTGTGGCTTCCGAAACATCTCTTTGTAGAATTTTAAAGAACATAGGTTTCAAATGGAGAAGGACTGAAAATAACAGAAAAATGTCCATGGAGAAAATGGACATTAATGAATTGAGGATCCAGTATTTACAAAAAATCAATTATTTTCATAGCCAACAGCGACCAATTGTGTTTCTTGATGAAACATACCTTCATAGTCGACATACATCTTCCAAGAACTGGACGGATGAATCAACCAAAGGGTTATTTAAAAATATTGCGAAGGGACCAAGACTCATTATTGTCCATGCAGGAGGTGACATGGGCTTTATACTTAATTTAATCAGGTACAGCATTCAGAAATAAATTCTGAACATTATTGTAAATGGTTACAAGAAAAGTGAATTCTAAAGTTACTTGTGAATTCGGTAGTCATGACCGATAATGCTCCACATTTAAATTAATCCAGCCCCCAACACAAATTCTAGGAAGGCTGACATGGTGAAGTGGCTGTACGAAATAAGCATTATGTTCATCCCTTACATGCTCAAACCCGAAAATGCATCATATTAGATACAAATTTGAGTTCTGCTTGAACACGGACATAATGTTTTGCGACTTCCATCCTACCATCCGAATTTAAATCCCATTGAAGTCATTTGAGCTACTGTCGAAAACAATGTGTCCCAAAAGATTGTAACTTTCATGTTGGAAGATTTGAGGAAACTGGCGGAGCACGAGTATGATCAAATCACTTCCGAGTAATGGAAAAAGCGTTTCCGACATTTAGTAGATAGAGAGCAAAAATATTGGGAAAATCAAACATCCACAGACGTTCAAATAGAGGTAAATCCAGTGATTATAAATTTAAATGACAATATCAGCACATCACAAGCAGCAGTGAAGATGAAGAAAATTTGTATTCAGATAGTGACTGAAAAATTTTATTTTTGGCTAAGTGTATCATTATATAACATTTCAATGAACTGTATTACTAGGTATCTATAATACTAAATAAAATATGAAAAGATATTACAAAGAAGAAGATGTTCCATTCGCTACCCTTATTAAAACTAATATTATAGGTACGGTACTGGCCGACAAGGGGCTTATCGTAATCCAACAGTAATTTAGTTGGGAGAGTCTATACCTGCACGATCGCTCGCCATCAGCAGTGGCGTCAAATCGTCCTATTTGTAAAATAAATTGAAGTACAAATGGGGGAAAAACTGGCCCTGGTGCTTGGTATGGTTCCTCGCAGAAAAATATATTTCAATCAAGCTGAAGATATTTTTGGTAAAAAAGTGAATTTTAAAAATCAATAAACAAGAGTGATTACTTGTCATGTTTCTAGAAGTTCACCTGAAGAGGTTTTATTGTATGTGAAACTATATATCATTCATCATTATATGTCATATATTATGTTCAGTAGCTAACACTAACCTATTACTTGATGAAAGTCCTGTCGAGCGATTTTTTTACCTGCAGTGGATGGATTCGTCATATTCTACAGTATTATTGCATTACGGCTACGGAATTTGATATTCTTGCTCGCGGTATTGTAAATAAATCTAAATCCAACAATTACAAATGTCATAATTTCAAGTGGCTTTGCGCACACCATTACAACTGTCATGACCTAATATACTCATGGTCTTCATTTGCTGAATCTTTAGATTTTCTCTGAATTTCTTAAATGTTTTTCATATACATCCATACAGACGTTCTTTGGTCATAAATGGAGTCGAAATCTGAATAATAAATTGATGATCAACATTCCTTAGTTCATTGTCATATTTGAGAGTGATTGTTTCAAATCAATACTGATATTCGCCTTTTTGTTACTAGTTTTATTACAGTTAGTTCAATCTTTCAGGCTGATTTTTTTTAGCCAATATCGGTATGTATTCACATGTGGATTTTTTTAAAATACCTAAATATATTTTTAATTGCACCTAATTATAAAGAAAGAAATATATGTGACAACAAATTTGACCAGTATTTGAATTAAATATTCTAAACGAAAAGTTTCGGTTAAAATAGAATGACAACGAAAATATGTTCCACAAAATAATATCAACTAGAGGTTTTGGCGAAGTTGCCAAAAATAAATAACACTAAAACTATTTTGGCGAAGGGGAAGGTTACAACGGTGTTTATGGAACGGGGAATTATGCTCTCATAGAGCAATTCTTATTGTTGATGGGACTGATATATTCATTGTAATTGGTTGTCTGAAAATCCATTTTGAACCCATTTCACTGCAAAATATTTTAGAGAATCTGAATATTCAATAAGATCCATCTTTTTCTGGAAGCCTCAACAAAATTATAAGTCATTTTAGATAATTATATAACTCTGAAACCGTTCATTTCAAGCAAAGTATTTATATACTTTTATAATTATATCGTTCTTCAAAACCGACAATTGTGCATGAGAGCACAATTAATGTGCTTTATTTTAAAATAGTTTATTTGAAAACGAGTGTTCGCTACAATGGTTTCTCAAAAACTTCTTACAAACTACTACATAAAAAATGTTCTAAGGTTTTAGAAAAAAATGCTGAGCCTAGGTATGATAAGTGGGAAAAGTCAAAGTTTTGGAGAGAGGGCAAGGAAAATCAATCAATCAGGAAAGTAGTAGGCGTTTAAATAGGCCTTATAATAAGGTATGAAAAAATAATAAAAAGAGATATTATCAAATATTTACTAGCACTTAGGGTAGAAAAGATTGAAAATCTCACACAGTTCTCGCCTTTTTTAATCTGTCTGGACGGTTGAATTATTTTACTGAAGTACCGACCAAACTGCAGATCCTCAAGCCGTGGAATTTTCAACCTAAGTTTCGTAAAAAGCTTATGAAATAAAATCTTAATTCAGAATCATTTTAGCGCAACATATACATGTCCACAGATTTTCGAGAAGAAACATTTTGAATGGAAAATGATGTTTCATTTTAAAATTGCCATTTATAAATGATTGTAACGAATAGTTGTTAATGAAATTTCCAAAATATCGAATAATGGTATCTTAAATTCAAACCGCATCACTGCTTGGTCATTACTAAGATCATCAAATGTAAGCGATGAGATTGTTTCATCAGATTTTTTGAAAATATGTTAATATAAGTATAAAACAATCGTCAAATAAAACTTAACATTTGCTGATGATATTGTAATGAATCTGAAGCTGGCCCTGACAGAGCGAGCAAACGCATGACTCATCGAGAATGTATTCGCGAAGCCTACGCAAATAATCTAGATCAGCGCCGAAATCCGTAGAAATATCCGGACCGTTCTTTGACCCTATAAAAAAAAAGGCCGATCCCAGTCAGCGGGCAGTCTGTACTTAGAAAGCGAATCGAGTGATTAACAAATTGTGAAGTGCTAAGTGTGTATATAAATTAGTTAGTGAAATATTGTAAAAATAAATTAGTTTAAGACAGTTAATTCATTTAATTCGTTACAATATGTGTTACAAATTAATAAGAAGAATATAATTAAAGTTATGAAATTGGAAGTTTTTAAAGAATTTCTAAAAAGTGAATGAGTTGAACCAAGAATTTTACATTGTTAATGGCTGGATGTAGATCGTCCTTAAAATAATTGTCAACTCTACTTCCAGGAAACGCTCTTTTCGTAGTTCAAATAACTCATTATATCCAACTAGGCAGACTGTTAAATATTACATGCTGAACCCTCTATTGTTCCATATTATCCAACGATACAGGATTTATTAAACATTGATCGTTGTCTTTGTTCACTTGCTCGTTCCTCTTCAAATATTAATTTTCACATATCACTATTGTTTGGGATATATTCATGAAATTGGTGTTTGCTTATTCATTTGTGTAGTATGTGATCCATATTCAGGCATTTGTTAGACGAAAGCGGCCTATGTGTGTTACCAGATACACGTATACAGGTATACTAGTATGAAATGTTTCGATAATCAAAAACACTTCAAAGACTTCGACGATAATTATAAACATAACAATGTATCCTTTTTCTTAATATTCTGTTGTACAGAGGCTCCTAACACTAATTTTATTATATGTTAAATTTGATAAATATCCATTCGAATCGAATCTAATCCAATGTCGTGGTTAAAACATTATTCACTTCACAAATTAATGTCATTTCGGCTATAATATCATGAGTTATTTCAACCTTGCTGAGGTTGACAGGTAATTAAATCAGAAGTAAATAATGTATATTCATAATGTCAATACATATTCAATTTTTACTTGAAAAAGTTCAAATTATAAAAAAAAACATTTTTGAAAGAATCTCTTATACAAATGCTTTATAAATGAGAAACTATTTTCTTTCATTGTTTGATTCAGGTTATTCTATGAGTGAGAGGCTTGCTGCTGATTCAAAATAGGTAATTTTGCACGGGAAGATTTTGCATAGGCTACGTAGTAAAGTAGATCAAACAATTAATGGAATTGTTTGTTCAATTTAGTGCATTTCAATGAAAGCTTGTCTTCAAATATATTTTTTATTAATTGTTTAAAACAGTGGCGTACAATGATTGTTTCCATAAATATCAATTAGGCAATCCCTAAGATACACCCTTTTTTTTAGGAATAGAAAGTCTGAATATTGAATCAATGTGTTCGCGTTGAATCTACTGCATTTCTATCCAACTTTAGGATTTGAAAAATGATTTAATAATTCAGTACCAGTTAATTTGTATTTAAATAATTATTTCAAAGAATAGCCTCGGTTTCGATTTGAAAAAAATTGACAATTCATTTTCGAATCAGTAAACATTTTTGTCAATTTAATTAGAGATTTCAACACCATGCATCTTTGAATTTCACCTTATCAACGTATTTCAAAGTTTTCACTCACCTCATCCTTTCCTTTCATTACACACATCTTGGCGTCGTGTTCGTTGGAATACCAAATCAATCTCTGTTGCTCATTCAGTTCAGCGAAAGTTAGGTTGTACACTACGTTCCTGTAAGAAAGAATAATGAAAATTAATAGTACACAAAAATCACGGTTTCAGGAAATATAATCAAAAACATAATTGACCAAATCACAGATCAACATTGAAAATGTTAGAATTGAGAAATTCCAAATAAAAATCCCGAATATCGTTATTTCTGAAGAGGCGCGGCGTAGAAACTGTACGCTTTGAGCTGAACCGTCTATTTGTCTAATTTCAGACTCAAACAAAATAGTGCGATAGTCTGAGATATTATCGTCAATTACGAAAACAACCTGGTTCTTTGAGTTGGTGTAGATATGGTCTATAATCGTCGATAAATGCGATGTTACACGAGTAGGTCATAAGACGACTTGGCTCAAGTTAAAGGATGTCATCAAGTTTTCCAGATGAATCAAATGCAAATTATCGTGATCACTACCTGGCGCATCGAGATTGAAGTCTCCGTTCAAATTGACAGTTAAGTTTGGTTTGAACGAAATTTTCAAAACTTTGGTAATTATATTGAAAAAGTCATCAATATCTCTATCGGGAGATATAAAGCAAGAAATTACCACCACAGTCACATTCATGATATAATTTGTACAACGCAAATCACAAACCTTTTCTTAACATTATTTACTTAAATCTATACTAGAGCAAGCTAGTTATTTCCTTGGGTAAAGAGCAACACCGCCACGTTCAAACATTTTTCTGCAAAAATAGCTAATTGAACAATAAATTGATGGATGTTGCCATTACTACGTGATAAGAGATCGTCATGAGAAGTTGAGAAATGAAAATTTCTTATGTTTTTACCACTTTTATTTTGAAAATATCCTTATAGGATGAAACTGCAGTAACAATAGTTACAAATAAAAGTGGTAAAAAAACATAAAAAAGCGAATTGAACAGTAATTATCAATAATTCTATTATCTACAGATTTTGATGTAGCGTAAGTTTCTGCTACACAGATGAAATTTATATTGGACTCTAATGGATTGAACATTCAAAAGATTGACATCGTGATTAGAATTTTATTTTGAATACTTTGTTCGCTGTTTTCATAATTTTTTATCCGCTGTTGGTTATTTTTGATGAGTTAGGAGGTCAATATTTTTATTTAGCAGAACAATTCAATCACGTAATATACGCCTACCAACGCATCTTTTTGTTTTATGATATAAGTATGAGTTGCATTTTTGTTTTTTTGTCATTACCAAGAATTCACATTCTGCATTGTGTTGGTTTATCATATTCACAACACAATACATACGTGTCATTTTCCAAAAATGTCATGTTTCATATATACTTAACACAGCTAATATGGAACACATTCTTACATTTTCTGCACTGGATTCCCATAATTATTTTTTTGTCTGCAATGTTTGCAAATAGCACTTTCAAAGTTCATACCCTTCGACATCTGGATAGAATGCTTTCACTCACTATCTCGAAGCCACTCACAGTGTTTGAATTAATTTCAATCACAAGTGAGCCTTGAAAGATTCCTACTTCAAAATATGGTTTCAACTGTCAAACCATATTTATTGAACTGACATTTTGTTTTGAAATATATAATTTCTAACGAAAAGAGGGATTGAAAACATACTCATGAAGAGTGTTTTCCATCAGAAAATTGTAATGTTTCGAAAACATTTATATTTTCTGAAAGTGCCTCACAAAATGAGAGTAATTGAATTTTCGAATTATTTGAATTAAATATAACCAAAATTGCTTTGGAAGCTATTTAAGTTGCTTCTCATTGTGAAATTTCAATGGTATTTCTCTCACTCGAGAAATTAGTTTTATTTCAACATATTCCCTTTATGTCATAGAAAAAGTATAGTATTCTACTCGCATTATTTACACGAATGATTTACATAGATCGCCTTCGGCTCTCGTCATTGTTATGGCCACATGTCTCTCACAATTTTGTGATATTTTGTTTTTTCTATATTTTGGTTTGCTAAATATTCGATCTATATATTTCATTTAGAAATCTATTAAAAATTTGACATTTATGAATGTATAATTAGGTGGAGTTTTAGATGCACAGATATACTTTCTCAAAAATTTTATGAATGGAAATTTTCTACCCCAGACAGTCACACATTTAATTTTTTCAATATTTCTCCGAATCAATTATGTCGGTAAGTGGGTCACGTGTTGGATATTAGCTGCAAGTTGAAGGATGGGACAACGACCGATCAGCTGGATGGAAAAAAATCATTATTAAAAAAATGAATTTTTCAGAAAGCTGTCATCCCAAGAATCAAATTAAAAACATGTCATTTTTTCATTACCGAAAAATATTTCTTCAGAAATCATTTTTGCAATTTTGGGAAACTATAATAGTTTGTAAAAAATCCATTGAAATCACTTTACTCGGTAACCAGCTCTCGTCCCCCTTCGAACGACAACCATCAGAAGGCAAAACTTGAGCGAGCTAAGGATTCGCTCAAGTTTTAACTTGAGCTAGCACGGGTTGGATGATAGCTACGTAGTGAAGTCGTTCGCCCGGCTATAGGGCACGAACCGTCATTATACATAACGGTCGATTGAATGAATAGTCGTGAAGACGGATATGGAAATTTTTCATGTTTAGGAGTTGTCCTTGAATTTCTTCGGCTTATCTGTTCGAAATCTATTTAAAATCTGTCTGTTTGAACATTCCAGTGATTGGGAAAATGTTCATGCCAAAATCAAAATGAGAAAAACGTATTAAAATGGATCATAAACATGCATGCTTTTTTTGGAAAAATGGAATTTTGGGTCTATGTTTTTGTATTTCTACGACAAATAATTTGATTTGAGACTCAGTAAAGTCCTAATAGACAAACTATCTAGGAAATAACTTATTGGTCTTGTTGCAAACTAGATATATATTTGAAGTTGAAACATTCCCGAACTTTTTCGTAAGTATCTGCAATAGCATCAATTTCAGGACCATTGTTAAAAAATCTGTTGTTCACTGGATCGAATCACTAACTTTATTTTATCGTAAACAATCCAAGGTTCACTCAGTATTCTTTCAGAAAGATAACAGCAGCATCACAAGCCAAGCAAGACAATAAAATTTCCAGTTAGTTAACTGTAATTATACCGGAGACAATTTAGACGGAATTAAAAGCGGTTCCGCCATTTGTTTTCTGTTAATACCCCCCTAATTAGGCAATAACTGAAGTACAGTACAAATGAACAAGAAGGAAAGTGCAGTTTCGAAACTGAAAATTAGAACAGGAATGCATTTTCAGCATCAATATCTTTCGGAAAATGTAATTATCAACACTAAAAACTATACTACAGAGATTTGTACTTGCCCTTTTGAGGAACTCAATATCAATGCTTTCTACTATAATAATAATAGTTTTATCTGGACGTCTAAACTCAACTTCATCAAAGAAGAGAGTTAACTAATCCATTTGAACCTCTCGCCTTAGCAATAGAAATGATAACCAGATTTTAAAAAATACAACCTACTTCGATACCGACTGAAATGATTTCTGCGAATTTTTTCACCAACCGAGAACATTTCATATTAACTGACAGGTATGTGTGTTGTTGTTGAGTTTGTAATAATTTAATTTCATTAAGAGCTCTTTCTGCAAACTATTGCGGTTATAAGTTTTCTTCTAAAATCGTTTTAATAATACTTTATTCCCAGATTACGAACTGAATTGCCCTATCTTAGCCTGTCTTAGCCCTATCATATAAACATCTGACTAAACATTTTTCAAAGAATAACGGCTTATAGGGAAAGAAAGACTGGGTTTCCCTTTCTACGTCAGCATCTTTATACCAAAACTTTTTTTCCCCAAAAATGATTCTCTTCTAAAAATATACCCCTTTCAATTTGATAAAACTGTATAACTATTTAGTTGACAATTGGTGTCCCAATGTTTCAAAATTATTACATTTTCTGATTTGAACATGTTATTCACCAGCATTGTGAAACACCTTCAATCATCCCATGGACACATGCAAAATGAAATGTCAGTTAGACGTGTTTATTATGAAAATACAACAGCTATCATCAACATCGGTAATAGCAACAATGGACTGGATTTTGTATCAGAAGCCCACAGATTATTGTTATTCAAGCAACAAGTTCTTTGAAAATTTCCTAGTGTATACTCAATCCTCAATACCGATAATAATATAGTTTATTATCGAAGGTTGAATGAATGTCATTTTTGACGAAAACCCAAAAATTTGTAATACACTTTGGTGTCTGAAAATTTATTGTGTAGAGGAACATGTAGTTTTGCAAATTGTTTGTATTACAACTTTAAAATAAGGACTCTTTCAATACGTTTGTTAAGCATTTTCACAGGAAGCAAACAGAAAAGTAACGATCTATTATGAGTTTTCTTAAGTAGAACCAGAACATTCTTACGAAATCATGGATAAAAATCAGGATGAAGAAGAAAATAAAGACGTTAATTTCACTAAAGTTCTGGAACACACCTTGGCATACAAGTTTGAAAACAATGATAAAACTGTTCACAGACTCAATGCAATTATAATGATCTTTATTGCTTATCTTTGAATATAGTTCACAGGTCATAAAAATCAACTTCCAATGTGGAAATGAAGTAAACTCAAAAATCGTAGTATCAACGTATTTTATCCTTATTCGATGTTAACCTGAAAATATGGATGTAGGTATATTAAAAACAGTTACTAAGTTAAAATAGAATATTTGAAATTTACCTTAGAATTATGACTGAAAAATGTAGAATCGAGCATTCCCAAACCCGCCAATAGATTATATACAATTATTTACCAACATTACCAGAAGAACTGCTAGAAATAGTATTAAAAAAACTATAATCTACGATCTATAAGATTGGTAGCGTGCTTCGTCATTATTTCAATATAATCAATCGTATTTCTCATAAACTTTCTTAGCGACAGGACGTTATGAAAATCGGTTTTGAAACCAACATTGACACCATCACTGATAAAAGAGGTCAATAACGGTGTAAGAAACGGGATAGGAAACCAGTTGAGCTTGCAGAATTCTCTAATGACCCAGTTCGAAAGTCCATATACGCAAGGTTTTCAATTTGGGTGTTTGAAAGTGTTAGATTTGCATATGGCTGACGAGTATTGGGACTAAAAGGTGGCTGTTTCCTCACATCAATAAAGCGCTATTCCCCAGATCGATCTAACATAGGCCCATTTATCCCACTGCTGACACCACATTTGCATACACGAGAGAGCGGCTCGGGCAACCTTTTGAATGAAATATCGGCACTGAAAGAACTCAGTTCAGGATTGATTGTAGGATTCAGAATTAATTAATGACTTCATATATTTCATGAAATTTCAATCAAAATGGGATATTTAAAAACAACATTAATGTTATTTTCATTGATAGATTAAGTTGATGTACAATTCAGCCATATTTTTTCATTTTTCTGCAGTGTCACCATCTCGTTAAACTTTAAATTACATGTGACACGGCGAAGTGTCATGCTAGAAGCTCGATACGCTTTCATTACACCAACCCTCATCAAAAATTTAGAACAATTTGACAACTTTTTAACGACGCTCTCAACAAGCAAATTGCGAAATAATTATGAATCCGAAATGAGTCACTTAAAAATGGACAAAAATACGTACCGGCCTGTCAAAAAACAAAGAGTAGCTGGCCTCTCCATTTCTCTTCGAGAGTAATTACCCAAATTTGGGTATGACATGCGTTTGGGAGTGGCTTTTTCACTTCAGAAAGAACAGCCGCAACGGATAAAAGGGTTTTTTTGTGTCACTTGAATTGATTCGTGGCAGAAAAAGTGTTTTGCATGAGTTCAAATTGATCACATGGAAAATAGAATTCAATTGGTGTTTGATGATGTGAAGACAGTTCTTGAAAGAATGATTGGTGATACAATAAAAACTATCATATCTTAATTATAGCTTTGTTATCTATCATTTCGATAATTATACGTTAACTATGTTCGAAGAGTATATAGTATACCTGAGACATAACAATACATAATTTTCGAATTGAAGTCATATATTTATTGATCTAAACTGAAGGGTTATATAGGCAAATTGAAAAATAATATGAAGGAAAAATATTAATTGATAAAAGCAAATTGTTTATCTTCCAGTTCTTGACAGTAAGAAAAACTGTAAAACCACTACCAAAAAACCGCACAAAATTGTTTAACAATTTTTGAAATATCTATAATTGTTGGAAAAGAAACGGTTTGGTGTTCATCTTCAAAAAAATGTGGGAATCTTCCAAAGAAAGAAAAGAACACAGAATAATCTGTGTGCAAAGATTTGAAGATAATTCAAAAAAATAAATTTCAGACATAAACTGGAAGAAAAAGTCCTATAGAAACGATTACTTTTATAGAAACATTGAATTATACGAAAGAAAAAATAATTTTGAAATATCAACTTCTATATTAGCATTGAATTATACAAAACACGCTTTTTCCTTCTCAGTTTGTACTCCAAATATCGTTATGGAATTAATTTAGATATCATTCATAGAATTGCTACACAATATCGTATATGAAAACGACAAAATTTCATTAACGGAACACTGTCAACCTCAGTGGCGGATATTGATGTTTAGGAATAAGAAAGACACCTGTCTTATTGTCTCTTCAGCATCAATCTGGTTAACGTTATAAGACATTTTAAGAAGCACTCAATTCATCCTGTGTCACAATGAGTTAAATCTACTCATGTCATCGATGACAGTACGTAATGCATTCGCTCATTTGATTCAATCCCAGCCATAAGAATCTTGTATAAAAATGGAGAATTAGAAGGCCAGTTTAAATCTGATATTGTATCATCATCTGGTTCAGTTCTTTCATATTTTTTAAATGTTTACAAAAATTCGACAAATCAGATGAGATCTTGGTGGTTCCACCCTGGCGATTCATAAATTGCTAAAATCTCTGGGATAATGGGGAGCTGCAATCTCCAAACATAAAAGTAAATCGGCCGTATTCCATCTTCGATTTTGTATTGACATTCCAAACAGTTTCTGAAATATTGGGTGCGTCTTATTCACATACAGTTTCAAAATCTGGTTTTTAAATTTGTTAAAAATTGTTAGAAAACAAAAACTTGTAAAAAAATTTGAAACACATCTCATCGTCATTATGGCAATGATTTCCAGAATTTTCCAATGAAGGAAAATTTTAAGCATTTACGAAAGCTTTCGAATATGGTATAAAATATGGACCATTTTTGAAGTCAGAATATAAATAAATTCGAAGACGAGTCGGTGTTCAGACGAGGTAGAAAGTGGCAGTGAACAACTAGAAAACGTGCGATAATTTTTAATTGTGTTTGAGACATAGTGAGTTCAGTTTTAAGTCGAAATAATAAATTTGAGTGAGCCTACCATTTATTGTTGAAAAGCCATATAGACGTAACAGTTGATAACAATAGTAATAATAAGTTTATTCATGACATTTTACAATATATACATCGGAAATAATAAACAAACTTCTAAATAAACTGATAATAAACTTGGGAAGTGAAACATACATAAAGATACATCTTTATTAAACTATCTCACATATATTCATATACAAAGTATATGAAAATAACAAATGAATGCATATATACCATCAATGAAATTCACATATCATTGATTGAGAAATTGTTAATGATATTCCTTTCTACCTCATCTCGTTGTCTGTGCTAGTTATATTCTCACATCATCGATTGAAACCGTTATTACTTCCGGACCCTATTCTTCAATGATGACCCCCGGAAGGCAGCTCTTGATCTGTCGGCAAATAACTGAGGACATCATCATCTGCGGCGGACGAATCCTTAAGCCTCTTGCAAAGACGAAGTTACGCCGTCGTGCCTTGGACAATGGCTGTTTGTCACCCACTCGAAACATCCCTTTGGCTCTCGACCACCATCATAAACATTTATTTATTACGACCTGGAAACGTGTCCTGTTGTTGTGAATGGCTGCCGGATATGAGAACTCGTATGTCGAGCTCTTGGTAAGAGACCAACATTCATCAAAAGCTTACGGGGTATGACACAATGATACCATTTTTAAAAGTTACGACTGGCAATGCTCACAATTCCAATTTTTTAAAGCAATTCTGAAATGAATTTCTTCCGACTTTAAATGGCATTCCATAACTTTGAGGATTTTCATCAATAATTTTTTTGATTAATACAAACACTATGCCTATCGGGATGTCAGTGGTAGAGGTTTTGTCAGGTTTTACTATATCTATATGAAGACAATCAAAAAGTTGGAATTCCAGGGCGTTAGAATAGTCGACACAAAATAGGATCCAATTTCAGTGTAACAGATTATCTTATTTAGGATGTAATTTTAAAATTTGAGACAATGAAGAGTCATCGTGAGACAAAAGAAGAATACGAATTGAATTATATTGTGGTACATACGAATGTGATACATGACAAAATTCTTTAAATCAATCAGAATACAAATATATTTACCTTATCAGTCTCAGATAAACAAAAGAGAAGTTGTCATTTATCGGATGAGATTGGGAGTGAGAATATTTGATATTGCATAAAATCCCTTCATGGTATAGAGTAGTTTTCCTAGCCAAATGGAAACTTAAACTCTATCTCGGTCGCATAGACTTTGGACCAATTACTAAAAGTTCCTTTCTTATCAATCATTTTAAAATTTTTCTTTCTAACATCACATGAGAGATTAATGAAAAAAAATATATGAAACATTAGATATTCATTTTCTGACTCAAACAATGAAACAATGAAAGAAAACATTTTTTAATGTTTTTTTGTTAAAAGGTTTCATTAAAACAAATATAATGATGTAGATAATGTACTAAAAACTGAAAAATAATTTTGAAGGCGCTATGTAGCAGTCATCACACCACTCTCCTCAGCAATATACGGTATCGATCAGATGAAAAAATAATTGTTGGGCGTAGCGTGACTTAAGTAAATATGTAAATAGAACGCCTAACGATTTTATTATTTCTTTATCTAATCAATACCGTAGATTGCTGAGGAGAGTGGTGTGATGACTGCTACCTTCGACCTTGACTGCTACCTACGACCTCCCGAATTATTTTTTAGTTTTTAGAACATTATCTACATCATTATTATCTTTCTTTTGCTATTAAATCGTTTATCATTAATTTTTTACTCATTTCATTTTCAAGTTTTTTTTTTCTGATTTTGTTACTTAATTCTTCCCATTTTGTTTAGTTCATTTATTGCCTCGGTATTACAACGTAGTATGTAATCCGTCATTTTGTAGCTATGACCATTTTGAATTTGCATGTTTTCAAACTGTACTAATATTGTAGTAGTCAAGCCCTGTCATTTGATACCCGTATTGAGGTAGTTGTGAAAAAATATGTAAACTGCCATTTTGCAGCTGAAGCCATCTTGATTTTAAATCTTTTTCAAAGTGTACTACTATTCTAAAAGTCTCATACTCATATTGAGGTACTTGGGTAACAATATGTAATCCGTCATTTTGTAGCTGCGGCCATCTTGGATTTAGAATGATACAGTATTGTCATCAAAACTAAATGTGTGTACAAATATCAGATCAATCTGTTTTTCCCGTATGAATTCAGATATCTTATTTTTTATAACTTTTAATATGAACGTTACCATTGTAAAACAGTATAATAGAATGAATTCAGTAAATCAACTGCATTAGTTAAAATATTCTTGAAGAGATTAACCAACTCTTTTCAAAAGTATAAAAGTTTCCTAGATTCCACCGTTTCTATCTTCTACAGAGCAACCAATAGATACATTCTTGGGTTTTCGGATATTTCATCTGAAATAACTACTTCTTCAACAGGTATTGGATTATATAAACGATTCACCACTTTTTTTCAATTATGTGTAGTGAATAACATTTTCCATGAATGTAAAATCATTGAGTTCTAGGTTTCGGTTTGAAAAACATGTTCAAATTCCTATAAGAGAGGAACCCACGATTCAAAATGGGGATTTACTCCAGCGTCATATTAGGTTGCAAAGCTTAGATGAAAAGAAGAATAAAATGTTATATAGGACATATATAATTTTTCATCGGTGGAACAAGCGGCTATATATTTTTAAACATGTAAAAATATAATGTTGCACTGCATTCTCGGGTGCGTCAGATATTGATAGCATCAATGTCCTAATTTGAATTTTTAATAATGTTCGTATGTTAATCTGATCGTTTGCATGATGCGGGTGGTTGTACGTAAGGGTTTAAAGTGAAAAGAAAAAAAATTAATCGAGCGCGTCAGATTTTTTAAGGGGGTGTTAAGTGCACCAAACTGCATTCAAATCACATTCCTTGACAATTATAAAAGTTCCATACTTGTCACGCCAACATTCGGCACCAATTCTCTTGAATTAATCGAAAGACATGTCGGGAGAGACATGTTCATCGAATATATGTGTCAAATTCATTTCGTATCGTATCAATTGTTTGGGTATCTTGGAATACGTCTGACACAGATAGATAACTTCAATGTCCTTATGTCGGCACATGGAATAATATTCACGAATTTTCTGCTGAGCGTCGCAGGCTACATCATCGAATATGAATATGGAATTTCGTTTAGCCGCCTCTAGACTCAGAATTTCTTCGTTGCCTTGAAATGGAAAATAGCCGACTCGTTTGGTTTTCTCCAATGTCTCTCGAAGCAGCTGATACTTGGGTTGATTTTGAGTACACGTAGACATTTCCAAATTCGGCTCCATTCGGATGAAAGAGTATTGATAATGCTGTGTTAGTTTTTCCACATCCTGACAGGCTACATATGATGTAGCGAAATGAATTGGGCAACAACTTGCTGTATTTATTTTGATACTTGACACATTGACGTCATTCATCAATTCTAATGTTGACTTATCACGGAGAAGGTGTCGTCAATACGCTAATCAATAAGCTAGCATTCGAATTACACTTACCTGGCTATCAGTATTGCGGTCCTGGTACGAAACTAAAAGAGCGTCTTGTACGAGGTGATCATGTTATTAATCTATTAGACTCGGATTGTGAACAGCACGATTTGTCATATTCTTAAGATACATCTCTTGAAGCTAGACATCGAGCTGATAAAGCTCTCGAAGAAAAATCGTGGCAAACAGTGAAATCCAAAGACTCAACACGGGGCGAAAAGGCAAGCGTTCTATTCGTCACCGGAGTGATGAAGTCCAAATGTAAATTAAGAATGGGGAGTGTGGAATAACTTTAACGCAGCATTTTGCAAATTATCAAAAACCGGAAGCCTACGACGAATGACGTAAAGAAATCCGTGGCATCGGCTCTATAGTCAGCAAATCTGGCCGTCTATAAAGCTGAAGTACTTAAGAAGATACGTACACCAAGAGTTATTCCATTCGAAGCAAAATCTGAAGAAATCCTGCCACTCATACCCATATTTGCAGGTGTTTTAGCTTTGGATTCGTCGGCAGGAGGAGCGAGCGCCATCGCAAAAACAGTGATAGATGCCAAAAATGCTAAGAAGAAACTTGAAGAAGATCAACGTCACAATAAAGCTATGGAACATTTGGGTTCCGGTTTGTACCTACGCAAAACACCCCAGAGATTTGGCCTATTTCTAAAAAACAACAACGCAAAGGGTGAGGTCTTTATTAGAAAAAGCAAAAAAAAACTCCTACTGAAGCTACCCTACAGAGCGTTATATGACTGGGAAATTAAAAAATGTGCCCATCAATTGAAAATACAACATTTTCATGGAGTCTCTATGCGTGATGCGTTGCCAACTTGTGGTCCTTGCCAACGAGAATGTGCTGTATTGAACTTGGATTCTCATGCAGGCACGCATTGGGTAGCTTACATTAAAAACGGCAATGCTGTACAATATTTCGATAGTTTCGGTAATCTCAAACCTCCAAGGGAATTGGTACGACATTTTGGAAAGGGTATAACGATTACATATAATAATCATCGGTATCAAAATTTCAATCAGAGTAATTGCGGACATCTACGCTTATCTCTATCGATTGACTACTTGATCGAGGATATTTGTCATTGATTACCAAAGGACTACCAACATCGATTCGCTTTGCAGATTCGTGTACCATGTTTCATCCACTATCGACATGATGTAGTACTTACATCAGCTGTGGCATCATTACAAAAAGCAATGTATCATGGTCCTGTTAGCTCACTAAGAGAATGTTATTATTGTAAAACTGAAGAATCCAAAACATTGTTGTTTATAATCATTATTTTAGGTGTGTATAGTATTTCCAATACCAATTGGAATAGCACTCTGGTAGTTTTTCAATTACTTATTTTTACAATCATAGCAATTTATCACCCCGTGGAAAAGTTATCTGAACTGAATTTTTCCGCCATGGGTAATTATGAAAAACTTCGAAATTTAAGGTAGTTGATTTCCGAGTCAAAAACTCTAAAATACAATGAAAACACAAATAATCACACCGAATTCTCGTCAAACATGTATTTACAAAATAATAGAGGCTAACAAAATTGCTAGAAAAATCAAAATTCTTCTTCGCTACATTCTGAAGAGGTGGAATCATCATCGGGTTGAATAGCGATCGGATTTATGGAACTTTGCTCATAATATTTGTTCTCTTTCTTTTATAACGTGGGCCACACAGTTCTTCCACACATCACTATTACCTACTTCATTCACCACTACCTGCAAATTAATTTGTTCGCTTTTTAATCTATTGTTGACAAATTAATTTGAAGGTAGGGTTCCACTAGTTAATTACTGACAAATCAATTGGGATAATCATTTAACAAAGTCCACATCCGACCAAAAAACTGTAGGTATATAAACAGCTAACCCTTGTCTTTAGATTGAGTA
>WOGJ01293849.1:0-12903 GCA_015342185.1 Leptinotarsa juncta
ACCCTATTATAGTTTGGAAGAGTATTTTACCGAATCCTTTTAATAATATATTAGCAATATATTACTAATATTTTTACTACTATTGTACTATCACTTTATACATGGTATTTTATCTATACATTTTTCGAACTTTTGTATATCTACATTTATATTTTTTCAGTACTTCTTTTTATATCAACATTGTATTTCTTGGACTTTGACAATAAGATGCAAATCTTCGGACAATAAAGTATATATTTTTGAAGTGTATGTAGTCGTAACTTTCTTACTTTGATTGTACCACATTACTGGCCCATTTCAGAATACAGACAACAGAAATGAAGGTTGATAGCCAAATAATTTTCTAATTTCAAACATTGTAGTTTGCTTTTTCCCCAGCAAACAATCATATGAAAACTTGGCAGCCTACCTTTGATTTTTATAATACACTTTATAATACACTCAAAAATTCATATAATGAGTTTTTACTGCATTTCCATGACAGTGGTATGAAAATGAAAAATTACATGATTTTTTTCAAAAATTAGTGCGAACCCAGGAAAAAATATCCAAAAAAGTGTTACTGTTCTAAAAATTATATTCTCAACTAGCTCAAAATGATTAATTTGAGAGAACTATTTGAAATATAAAACACACACTTTAGACTATATCCACGCAATCATAATGAACAGCAACATACTAAGTGAGACCCGATTGCGTGGATGTAGCCCAGAAGAATATATATAAAGTAAATCAACGTACCTACCTGAAGGGACATATCAGACACTTGAACATCATCGCAATTCCATCTACCAAACAATTTGATTTCAGGAAGTTCAGCGATCTTGGGGGCCATAACGGTGTTCCCCTGGACTTCGTTTGACCAATCCTCATCCATATTGATAGATTAGCTGCAATAATAACACTACATCACATATTTGTACACCAAATTCACAAACAGTTTCATACAATGTAAATATAATTTCAGATAATACTTTCATTTCAACAAGGATTTTTCAGACAAGAGGTGTCAGAAAATATAGTAAATCATCATTTCAAATTAGATTAAATATCGAAGGAAATCTCAGAGTATCTCTCGTGGGGTATACAAGCCTGATGTTTTCGATTTGAAAATTACACTAATGAATTTCATGTTCAATTTGTTTGAAGACCACGTGTTGTTTGGTAAATTTATTGCTTTAGGAGAAAATCAAACCTTACGTAAAGTAAGATAAAGGATGAATTTGCTATTAGAGATATTTGAAATAATTGAATTTGTTTACAAACTTACCGTTTTTTCGGCCACACAATAAGTATTTCTTCAACAACTACAATTCACGTCCACTCTCATAAGACGTAAACCGGAAAAGACCATTTGCAAGGAAATGAATAAGAGAACAGACAACTGACATGTATTTTCATAGTAGCCAACAGACTTTGAAAAATTCATCTGTCAGATGCGACATCTACCGGACATATTGAAACTAAACCAGATGGTAAAATAAAAACAAAGTCAACATACACAAAAAACAAACAAAGCCGTTTCAATATATTATTGTGTGCTTTCCGTGAGTGGAAATAATTTTTCTTTCGCATCAGTTTATAATGTCTATAATAAACGCACCGAAACATTACTTTCACAAATTCACAACCAAATATTTCGGAAGACAAAAATAAACGAAACAATGAACATTCAGTTATTCGTTATTTCGATCAGTTATTAGCTATTCGAGTACGGCCATCATCTATAGAAATTCTCCTCTGAAGAAAAGCTCATCGTATTGATTTGTCCGTCGGAAATATTACAATTGAAACAAACGGTAAACCAAAGTCCTGTCGCTTATTTTTTACAAACCGTTGTGGTTTGTCACAGGCAGATGATCACAAGAAAGGAATGCTCGACTCACTTATTTATTTCAAGCAGATTATTGTTAATTCTATCCCCGTCTCAAACATGTACTCTGGACTAGATGCGCTGCAGAATATAAGGAAATGGTACAGTAAAAAGGGTCTAACTACTTGTCAGCTCATCCCGAATCTATGAAAAAACCCTGGTTTCATAATTACAAATCATTTCCTCGAAAAATTATGAACAAAGCAATGAGCAATTGAAGTTTGACAATGGCACATCTCCACAAGATAAAAATGAAAAACCATGTTAGTTGTGATTGTAGCCTCTGACAGGATCCGTGTCATGCATAACAATCTGTGCATCCCGAAAGATCACAACTGATATTATGCCTAGGAAACCTTACTACTATAACTTCATTTCTATTAGCATCCGCCTAAAACTATGATTGACAGTGTCCTAAATCTTAGTGAATGATATCACTGTGAAGTTGACAAATAGCAAGTGGAAATCTCACATTGACGTGTTTCTCGAATATCAAATGTTAGTGAATACTGCCCGGCTCTTCAATTCACCATTTATATTACAGACCTCATTTGACTCCTGATTAAGCAGAAAACTTTTTGGCCGGATAGATAAGGCAATCACATGAAGAGGAAACCTTAACGAAACGTAATTTATTTTATATATTCGTTCTATTTACTAATCCCCAAAATGACGAAGTCAAACATATCTTTCATGGTCAACTGTTTAGTTTAATGTCCCCATTTATTGAACACACTGGCACCCTCACCCGGAATTTTTTCCCTGCAAAGCATGAGACAGAAAAAGCGTTTTTTTCACCAATCAGGTGAACGATGTAAATCGCGACAGCTGAATAATGGAAATCTTGTTTTGTTCTTTTGTTTCGTGGTCACGAAACACATTTTGTTCAAAAATATAGTTATTTTGTAGATAATTCGTGAGCAAAAGGAAGCGACCTATAAAAGATGATACTGATCTCATTTTATTCTTTTTCAATTTTCCCTCAAAAATCCAACTTCGAAAATAGCTAACGAATAACTAAAACTTGAGAGATTAGTGCCAACAAAACGCACCTAAATGATAAGTTCCAGTACTGAATTTGATCCCACCGGTGTAAAAACAAGAACGAACTTCTCTCAAAACGTCAAAATTGACAGATAATTGTGGATTGTCAAGTTATTTGTTGATTCCTCATCAGTTTTAATAATTATGGATTAATGACAAATTCCGCTCGCAGTTTTGCACTTTTTCAAATCATCTTAATGATTCTTCATCTTTCGCCTTGCCCCGTTCAAGTAAAAAACTTTCCCGTTTGAACTGACATGACTCTGGAGGATCCTTTTTTTGTTGTTAAAGAGTAAGCTAGTTGTCAGCTTCAGTGAATCCTCTGCATGTTCTGTATTACTGAGAGCATTTTTATTTTCCAAATCGATTGCATGAAAAACTAGGTAATTGAACCAGTTACTTTTTTCGAGAAGTTTTATTGTCCTTTCAAGTTTCAATTTCAAAAATCTGAAAATAACTGTATTATAGACCTTTATATGGTTGTAGAGAAAGGCAAACTTTTTGTACACCCAGACGAGTTACTTGTCTTATCATTTCTTGGATGGATGTACTTCTTAGCCTGTGCAACATGAAGATATCTGATAGATGGATAGATGTAGCAATGACTTTGTGGTGTGAATTCATCACGAAAAATAAGAATTAATACTTCCTATGTTTTTGTAACACTTTTATTTGTAACCAACGTTATTGCAGTTTTGTCCTACGAAGACATTTTCAATTGTATTCGTTTGAAAATGTCCGTGAAGGACGAAACTGCAGTAATGTTTGTTACAAATAAAAGTGAAATAAAAACCTATGAAGTTTTAGTTCTCATTTTTCGTGAAGATAGCTCTTATTTTGGTAGGCAAAATCATCAAATACGACAAGCAAACGTATATAACTTATGCAGGGTTAAATAAAAGTTTTGCCTTTCTACCACTCTATCTTTATACAAAAAATGTGGGAAACCATGATACATAGTCTTCATACAGTTTAATTTGAACTTGATTACTCTCTTTCTTTGAAAGCTTTCAAGATAGAGTAGAAAGTGACAACCTTTCTTTCCCAAAATTCAATCCCTCCCTTTCAATTTGAAAAAGTTTACACTTCTGTAAAGTTCTCTATTACGTTTATTTTTCACAGATTTTCAAAGGTAAAATACCCCCGAAAGGTCGATAAATACTAGACAAATTATATTTTTATTTGGTTGATGCTTTTATAGTTTTACTAATTTTTTATTACTTTACATTGATACACATTCACTGTTTACAGTGAAGTCTTCAAAGCATTGAATAAAACAAGAGGATTATACCTCAGATGGACCGAGTTCCAAGATGATTCTCTTTGCATCACAAAAGACGAGGTAGAATGGACCAACACTGAACTGAAAAATTCATTGCGTAGCATCGAATGGGACTTGGAAGATTTGGAAGATACAATTGATATCCTTTTCTCATTAAATTGAAACTCGCAAGTAAAATAATCCACATATTTCGTATTTAAATGATCTCAACAATTTTGTGGGGACTCTGGAATTTCATTAGGCTTATGTTGACAAAAAATTAACATGGCGTAAATATATGCAATGAAAAAACTTTAATTGCGGGAGTTCTGAAGGATGACCAACACAACAACAAAAATATACTTATACGTTTTCTAGGGGCACTTGGTAAAAATTCACAGACTGGTCAGTTTTTTGAGAACATTATCTCCTTTCACGGATGAATTGCACCCAAATAGCAAAGAAAGACGGTTAAATTGTATCTCATTTAGAAGGCAACTGAATCGCGTCCTTTATATTTGCTTTGAGACACATAACTTAATCATCATAGACAATTTGATAACAGTTATTTTCTAATTTAGGATGAGCATCCTTCTTAAAGAATTAAACTTCTATTTGGGTGTTATTTTAAGTAAAAATTAAAAACTGAAAAAGTTACCCATTGATTTTGAACGATACTGTCTCTGCTCAAACCCGTTTCTAATGTTATTGGGTATCTTTCCATGTTGAATACTAAAAACGCATTCAATATGGAAAAAATTCAATATATTTATATCAGGAGGTCTAGCGGGCCATTCAAAGGCACCTTTCCTTCCGATCTACCAACCAGGAAGGCAAAGAATCAAAAATATCCTTACACAAAGTTATATTATTGAGGTATGCAATTTCCTTGAAAATAGAGGCGAGAAAAATGACAATTAGAATATTTTTTAATGGGTACTGTTGATAGATATCAGTTTCTAATAAATCAAAAAAAAATGTAATCAATTGAATTCCTGCTTACAAACCCAACAGAAAAGCACCATTATTACTCTCTATCAATCTTTGGCTATTATACAGTCCAAATACAACTATAAAATCACTATCTCAATGAATATCATGCACAAACAACAATGAACTGGTGAAATTTGTAAACAGTAAAAATCAATCACACGGGAATTCCGTCAACATAACTATTTGGAAACACAAAACGATTTTTGAAGCATACTGCACTGGTTTAGATTCTGGAATGTTTGGAGTCAAGTTTTATTTCATGAAAAAGGTCTTAATTTTGGATTACTGATTGGAACTTGGTGATAAAGTTTAGGTCAGTGTTGGTGAAATGCCCAGCTCAAGGGCTTGACCTTAGAATGTTCCCAAACACAGACTTTACGTAATGAGGTGAATAACTGGTTCCACTTTGATTTTACGTCCATGGATGGAATCACATTATCTTTAACTTACTCAAGTTGCATGTAAATGCATGAAAGACAGAAACTTTTTATACATCAGTATAGAAGTAGAAGACCAAATATGTTTTTATCTCTACCCTAAGAAATACTGCCTTTCATAGTTGCTTATCAAATTTTGATACAATTGAGAAGGAAAAACAAATCACTACACAGGATTTTGATGCATTTTTTAATAGCTAGAGGGATTCAAAAGGAAGGTATATAAGATTCATAATATAGTAGAGAAACACTAATAATTTTTGGGGTTTCTAATGTGATGTCATAAATAAACACATTTTGTTGCGCTTACACTGCAAACAATGGCTGAACCCTACTATATATAATAATAATAATAATTATTTGCCAAATCTTCTTAGAATTATTACATTGATTATTGAAAAGCATAAAGATATTCTAAGTACATTTATATATCGTGAACAAATAAAAACGATTACCACTTTGGTTCACATGGAACCATAAAGGTCGAAACAACTGTTTTTCTTTGTTTCGTCTTATGAGAATCATGTTATTGCGAAAATAATTTATTTTTAAATTCTCTAATAAGCTTATAAGAAGGAAATTAAAACTGATCAATAAAAAAAGAAAATAAAAAAAATATGAAATGAATCAATTTTCTGGGTCTACAATGTTTTTGACGAATTGTCTAGTTTGTTCAAGAATCCATTTTTTAATGCGTTTCTTCATCAAACCGATATTATCAAGTGTTTTAATTGAGAAGTTCAGCTCCAATATAGGTGAAGCATCTTTGACAAATTTTTTTATTTGCTATTGGTATGTGCACTGCTGCAGAGTTTTGTGCTCGTGTTATTCGATTGTGGGGTAAGTTTTTCAAGTAATTTCCAGGAGAAATCGTTTGAGAAAACAGTTGCCTTAAATCTGAAATGTTTAATTCCCCATAGCTGTTCTGTTGAATAACAAGAGCTTTTATTATATATAATTTTCAAAATACATTTCTGTATTTTTTCTAGTGGATCGAGTGTAGTTGCATTCATATCACCCCGACCGTTATACCGTACTGTGTAAGAGATTTTTACAAATTCGCGGTATAATATTTTCAATATGTTAAAGGTTAGTATATTTCGGACCTGGCGAAACCTGTATAGACGTCCCCTTAATTTATTATTCAAGTTATGTACTTTAATATTACATTTGAGACAGCTGTCTATGTGAATACCTAAAAACTTTGCTGATTTAACTAACTTGAGATTTTTGGAGTTGATGTTTATATTTATATATTCTGGTAAATATGACTCGTAGGAAGTGAATGGAAGTACTCGTTAGTTCTTAGCTCGCACAAGTTTCTCAACTTCTGGGGGCGGCAGCTGATTAACAGAAAAACAGATTTTAAACAGATTTTCTTTTTAACTTTAATTTTTTCAAAGTTGATTGTGAGTAAATTTGTTCTAAACCAGTTAGTTAATGATTCCAGATCGCGTTCAGCAATATTTCTAACTTCTTCCCATCCATTTGCGGTATATTGCGGTGTCATCAGCAAATGTCTTGTGAGAAAATAATGAATTCAGGTATACAAGTAATAAAATAGGACCTAACACGGTTTTCTGAGGCATACAAGCAACAATTGAAAATTGAACAATTAAAAAGAAATGAAAATTAAAAATTAAAAGATTTCAAACCAAGTTACAAGTGAAGTAACAGTTTTTTGCCTAATATAATTGCTATTTTTCAGTTAATCTTTTTAATTTTATTAGCGTGAAATAACTTGGCTTGAAATCTTTCAATTGTTAATTTTCATATCTTGTTGATTGTTCAATTTTCAATTGTTGCTTGTATTTTACTTCATTGCAATTTAAGTTTTTTCAGCTAATCTTATCGATTCTTTCAGGGATTTTATATCATATCAGACAATGGAAGTCCGAACTGATGAAATGCACCATGAAACTTTGTCATCCACCTTCGAACAAACATTATTATTATAATTTTTTTTATCGTAGTTTGCGCTGGTCAGACCTTATTATTATCATTATTATTGATTTCTAGGAAAGGAGGTTCAAAAATTTCATGTCAAAAATAGAAAACAAAAACAAAGTGAAGAGATTTTATTCCATCATAAGTTTCTACGCATCAGAAAAAATATTTTACTGATGATCTATAAATGACATATCCATTTTGCGTTTTTTGGGTATGTCTACGAACATATCTACACTATCTTTTGTAAGAAATCTGCTGAGAGTGTGTTTTATCATCTCTTTGGCATCAATTTTATCTAGTTGGAGTTTGTCAGTAAGACGAAGCTCTACTGTATTCTGAATGTCAATAATTCATGAGCTTGCAAAAAACATCTGAACACGTTAATTCATGAAAGCTACCTCAATTTACCATCACCTGCTCCCCATTTCTGAACGAACCGTCCCTCGACACATGCAACACGTGTTTAATGTGGCCTCCTCCGCGTGCTCGGTAGCGTCGGAACGCCGCAGTGGCCACTTGAAACGACGCCGCGCCAGGTGTTCGGTTTCAACGTTTCAGGACCGACCGCTAACAGCTCCGCAGCTGAATTCGACTGAAACGGGCCGTATCGAAAGAGTTCTCTCGAAGCCCGCCGAACCGGAGCATTGAAAGCGATGTTGCCAATAGTCCGGCATTAGGCTTCTGCTGCGAAAAATTGCAGCCTGTTGATTCTTTCCAGTTGCGAATCTAGAGGGTGGTACAGGGGCACGTTCCCACCCCCAAAGGATCGAGGGTATAATTTGGTTACATTTTAAGACAATTTGGGACATAAGCTCAGTTCTTTTCCAGTTTCAGAAGGAAGTAAGAATCGTTATTTTGGGCACTGTTGGTTGTCATACTCCAAAGAGTTACAAGGGGGTCACTGTTCACTGCCATGTTCGGTCTTTGTGAAGGTGGAACTAATGATGTGAAACTTTGAAATACGGTGATTTATCACTACTTTCATATGACTCATGAGGGTAAAGCAAACAGTGTAGTAGCCAGCATAAATGCAGCAGAAAAAATTACAATTGAAGAGAACCGTTGAAAGCTTATTCCTATTATTAAAAAGGTCATTTTATGTGGTGTCCAAAGCATACCTTCGAGGGGGCACAGGGACTGAGATAACTGGGTGATGTTTCGGTGAAGGAAATTTTAGAGCACTGTTAAAATTCAGAGTTGACGCTGGTCATGACGTTCTAGCCTCACATATAGAAAATTGTGGAAAGAATGCCAGTTACATCAGCAAAACCACGAAGAATGAAATTGTACAATGCTGTGGCGAGGTTATCACTGATACGATTGTAAATAAAATAAAAGAGTCCTAACTTTTTCACAATAATGGCAGATGAGACCACAGATTTGTCTGTTAAAGAACAACTTACAATTTGCATAAGGTATTTTAACACCAAGAAACACAAGACTGGAGCAGATTTCATCAAGTTTGTGGATGTAGTGGATCTCAGTGGTAAAATTGCTCACACAATTTTACAAATGGTAGTTAAGACTGGCCTTGGTTAAGCAATCTACAGCCACTGTGCCAACCATAGGCTAAACTTGATAAAAACCCTGCTAAATTTTTTCGGTGACTCCGCTACAAGATTTGAAAGTTTGGAAGAAGAGATGCTGACCTCAAGTCAGGAAAATGTGTTGTGAAAAAACTGTGGGAAACAAGATGGATAGAACAGCACGAAAAGTGTTGACGTTCATGGAACACCTTCCTAACTCCCCACTGTTCTCGAAGCCATTGCTAGTTCACCGGAAGGTGGAGGCAGAAATGCATTGGCTTTCCTGCACTCTAATCTGTCGTCAAAGTTTTTCAATTAGTGTAGTAGTGTTGGCTGAGGTACTTGGAGTAACTCCGAGCAGAATACATGGATGTGCTGCAAGCTTCGCAGCTTGTAGCAGCTACTTTACAAAGCATACAGGAAAAACGAGACAACAGCTCAGTGTCAGTGTACATCCCGTTTCTTGATTTCATTATAAATGAACTGACAACAAGTTCCCCAGAAAAGAGATGGAATGTGTAGGAAAGCTGCAACACCTGTTAACACCCGATATAAATGATGCCTACATCAGTGACATTCTTCAAGGGACAATCAAATACAAAGAAAACTTGCCATGCTTTTTGGCCTTGAGAGTTGAGTTTCAAATTTGAAAACAAATGTGGAAATCAAATCCCGAAAATAAGTTGCCTAGACACCCGACGTAACCTTACAAGCTTACAGGATAAATTTAGAAGAAACTGTTGGCAGAATGAATGAAGTTCTACAGAAAGTAGAAAAATATCTGAAAACCAATAAAATGAAACTCAACGTTAAAAAAACAAAAACAATGATAATTACTAGTAAACTCAAATATAATCAAATAAATACAAACAACATAAAAATATAAAAATTGAAGATGAACGTATAGAAATAGTAACATCAGTGAAATATTTGGGATTTCAATTTGATAATTGCTTATCATACGACTACCACTTCAAATATATTGAAACAAATACTCCAAAAAAATTAAGTTTCTTCTCAAGAATCGCTAATAACTTATCAACAGATACAAAAATTATGGTATATAAATCAATAATCCAACCACATTTTGACTACTGTGCATCTATTTTATTCTCTTTTAATTTGAACAAAGTGCAACAAATACAAAAACTACAAAATCGAGGAATGAAAATAATTTTAAAATGTAATAGGTATACACCAATTTCTACCATGCTATCTTCTCTACAATGACTCTCAGTATCCAAAAGATTATTCTATTGTTCCATGATTTTCATTTATAAAATATTGAATAAAATGACCCCACCATACTTGCTATCATTAATAACTTTCAATTAGGACATTCATCACCATTCTACTAGGCAAAACAGTCACATTCAAGAAATAGTATGAGCAGTTTATTTTTTAAAGGTTTTGTCCAATTCAATGATTTACCTGATTCGATTAAATCTACTCTATCATTGAAGATTTTCAAGAGCGAACTGTTAAAATATATTCATGATGGAAATTGATAAATTCCTTTTTGTTCAGTTCAAATTATGTATGTATATAAAGCTGTAATATTTATATAAATATTGTTGATTATATTATATTTTAAGTTAGCTAACCTGTATATTAGGGAATCCTAATTCAATAAATAAATAAAATAAATAGTTGAAGATTTTATCATTGTTATCTTTGGGAATATATGAAATGACCCACTTGCTTAAATTGCTGATTCTTGTAAAAATGCGTTTCGAGTGCAATGTGAAAATATCTATGTTAGATCTCAATAGACAAAACGAGAAGATGAATGCAACCTATATATTATGAATTATAATATCGGAACATACAATGGTTGAAACACAAGACATCAAACTGGTAGTTATATATTATTGTTAGAGAACATATGTGTGAATTTATTAATTATTTTGTAGAAAAATTGACAATGCCACAAATAAATAAATATAGCCAATTGAATGTGTAATAAATTGAATATCCAGTATGTGTATTGAAAGATAATTTCTAAAAATTGGCTTGTAGAGATTCTTTAAGAAAATAGAAATAAGTACTGCTTTATTTTTTCTTCGAAGGACCATACACACAATATATGGGTTTTGTGGCTTCGGTCAAATTAAGCTGAACTCTGGAAAATTATAGTTCTCATTGAGTTGAACCTTAATCTAAGCTCGAAGCTCCAAGCCCCACAGATTACAAAATATGACCGGCAGAAGCCTAAAAACCACCCCTACCACAAATGAGAAGACTCACCTAACCTCTTACCTCCTTAGAAACCACCCCTTCCAAACCATTAGTAGTCTAGAGAAGGTACGAAATTCTTCAGGAATAACCCTAATGATGCCCTGAAAGTAATTCATGTTCATACCAATCAACCCCCTGACTATGGGAACAGCAAGGTTTTCAAATTCAAGAAACACATAATTGTGAGATTTTCAACAGTTTTAAAAAAACACAACACGTGTTTCGCTATACAAGAGCTTCTTTAGGCCTGTCAGAAGTATATAGACGCCAAGCAATGTTTTTTTTCAACGCTAGAAGTAAACTGAACTCTATAAATCCACAAGAGGTCTTTAATCGAGCTGAATAAATATTAAATCTATCTTCAATTTTTTTTTTTTCGAAATTCAATTGATACTTATCTTGTAATCAAAGAAAAACATTCTTTGATTGTATTTTTTTCCGTGTCGGATTTTCACAGTAGACCCAACCCATGACATATCTTCAGACAACAGAAATCTCCACTAAGGAAGCAAATATCGTCCATCATCACATTACTGATATATATTAAGGTTAGCTCGCTCATGGTTTGGTAGGGATTGTTTCTAGCAGTTAGGTGAATTAGGGTGTTTGTTGTTAGGTGGGTTAGCCCACTTGTGGTGTGGAATTTGATTAAGTCAAGAAAAATAAACGATTAAACTTGCTGTTCCTACAGTTAGGTGGTTTTTAGTCTAGTGATGGTAAGGGTTACGTGAGTTAACCTCCTTGTGGTGTGAAATTTGATAATTTTGAAAAAATAAACGACTGAGCTTACTGTTACCAGGATTAAATGCATTAGCATGATAGGTAAGGGTGGTTTCTAGGGTTTCAGCTGGTCTTATCTTGGAACCTGTGTGGTTAGCAGCTTTGCGTCCATTCAGACTTTTGCTTTACTCAATGACAACTACCATTTCCCAGAGTTTTACGGAATTTCACCGAAGCTGGAGTTCTTCACTCAAACTAAGCTTTTTTACTTGCTGGAGCTTGTTGTACATATTGAGAATCAATTAATGTTCCTGAGACTCAATGTTTGAATTTGCATAGTACTTCTAGTGAAGTAGTTGTGAATATCAATCCTGGAACTGTGGGTATTAGGGGATTTGTACATGTACAATGTAGTTTTCAACGTTGATGCATCGATAATGTTCTTAAGCTGTCTGAAAACCTAGTTTTTCATCCAATATAATGCCTAGTAATTTTACGCCAGTCCAGTTTTAATAGTAGTTACATATAGACATTATTATTTTTATGAATTCAAAAGGTATATTTTTGGGAAAGGAAGTTTTTGGCCTTCTACTTCTACTTCTTCTAAAGAAAGGAAGGAAGCAATCAATTTAAAAAATTAACTCTATATAAAGATGTGTAGATCATGCAAAGAAGTAACTTTCAGACATAAACTGAAAGAAAAAGCCCTTTCAAAACAGCTATTTTCATAGAGGAACAAAGTTATTATGGATAATCATCATGGTTTTCGTAGCCAATACTCTACTACAACAGCAATTATCTCCTTCTATGAAAAAGTATTAATAGCTACTGAGAAGGGTGAAAATCCAACAGGAATATTTT
>WOGJ01293997.1:0-13553 GCA_015342185.1 Leptinotarsa juncta
GCTGGTCTGAAGGATATCTGTTGTTTTTTGACAGCATTATTCTCAGAAATCTTTTTTGAATGGTTTCCAGAGGCTTAAGGTGCGTTCTCAGTGCGTCACCCCATCCCAAAATACCATATCTCAAATGACTTTCTACCAAGGCGTGGTACAAAGTTTTCAGCTGGTCATATTTCAGTATTTTTTTCAAATATTTGAATCTGTATAATATTGTTTGTAGTTTTTTAATAATATAAGTGATATGGTGATTCCACTTTAAATGACAATCGAAGAAGACGCCCAAATATTTGATTTTTTCTACTGGTTGAATTTTGATGGGTAGACCTTGAATGTTGACCTCTAAATTGTTGAAGGAAATGTGTTTTGATTTGTTGCACGTGAATGTCATGTAATTCGTTTTTTCTAAATTTACTGTAAGGAGTTTGTGTTCTAACCAGGTTTTAATACGACTAAAGCCTTTTTCTGCTTTTTCCTTAAGAGAAATCCAGCTCTTGTCTTCATATAATATGGCTGTGTCATCAGCAAATCCTATAATATCCCCACCACTCTCTAGCGCAAATAAACCATTTATATATATACTAAAAAGAATAGGACCTAGAACGGTTCCTTGTGGTACACCATACTCGGTATTTTCTTCGGTACTCAGTATGTTGTCAATTCTTACTACTTGCTTTCTCTTTGAGAGATAACTTTCGAATAATTTCAGTGAATTTCCTCGGACGCCAATGTCTTCTAGAGAATGCAAGAGTAAGGGATGGCTTACAGTGTCGAAAGCTTTCGACAGATCTATGAATAGGCATAAGCATGCTTTATTCTCACTAACAGCAGTGTTGATTTTTTTGGTCAGTTCATGAATTGCGTCTTCTGTGGATGTATTCTTCTTGAAGCCAAATTGGTGATTCGAGATAATACGGTATTTTTCAAGATAAGATATCAATCTGTTTTTTAATAACTTTTCGAAAAGTTTGGACAGGTGGGTTATTAATGATATAGGTCTATAGTTGTCGACCTTAGATTTATCGCCTTTTTTGTGTATAGGTATGACAGCAGAGTTTTTGAAGGCGGTTGGCCATATACCAATTTCGATACAAGAATTGAATATGTACGCAAGTGGTTCGACTATTTGGGAAATTATTGCTTTGAGTGTTTCTGATTTGATATTATCTAATCCGACAGATTTTTTATTTTTCAATTCTTTTATGAGGTCCATTAATTCTCTTTCATTCGTTGGAAATAGGATCATTGAGTTGGGAATTGATGTACGATTCAATTTATATTTTGGATCACGAGCAATTTTGTCAGCGAGCGTCTTACCCATCTTAGCAAATTTAGAATTAAATTCATTTGAAATGTCATGTTTATCTATTATTATTTCATCTGCATCATTTTTTAATGATTCAATTTTGTGTTTCTTTTTTTCGGAGCCAGTTATTTGTTTTACTACGCCCCAAAGTTTCTTGCTGTCTGCAGAGTTAATACCTATTTGCAGCTTGTAATAATCATATTTGGTTTTTTGTATTAAAGACGTTAGTTTATTTCTATATCCGTTGTATTGTGTCCTAATTTCAGTGTCATCTGGATTCTTTATTGTTGCTTTGAATAATTCGTTTTTTGTGTGAATTGATTTTACTAATGCATTCGTTATCCAAGGCGCAATTTTATTGTTTTTTCTTTGTTTTCGTTTTATTGTTGTGCAGTCATCTATCTGTATTTGAAGAGTGTTGATGAAAATGTCTGTCGCAATATTTGGATCCTTTTCGGCGTATAATGAAGTCCATGATATTCCTTTCAGGCGTTCCTTGAGTTTCTTATGGTTTACATTTTTGATATATTCATTTGGTTTTAGAGATTTTGGTGAAGAAGCAAAAATGATTTGGAGTAAGGTTGTGAAGTGATCACTAATGTCGGTTTTAATGACAAGGGGTACGATATTTTCTGTGGTTTCTGAGTTTGCCTTCAGGAAAATGTGATCTATACATGATTCACGGCTGTGTTGAACTCTTGTTGGACAGTTTATTGTCGAAAGGAAGCCGAATTCATTCAGAATATTAGCGTATTCTAGAGTGTTTTCATTGTCCTCTAGGAGATCAATATTCAAATCACCGACAAATATATATAAGTTGTTGTCATTTTGGGGGATGTTAGCTGTTAGGTAGTTTTGAAGTTCTCTATTGAAATTTTTTATATCTGATGAAGGTGATCGATAAAATGCTAAAACAACGATTGTATTTTTTTCATCCTGATTGATCTTTATCTCTAGAATGTTCATGTCACATATTTTGGCAATATTATAATCAAATTGAAATTCACATTTAATATAAGCTACAACTCCATCGTTTTGATTATATGATCCCTTATTGTAAACAATGTTGTAACCTTTCATACTATACATATTTGGATCTGGAATCTGCCAAGTTTCTGTGAGGACAATGCAGTCAATAGAAGAATCTAAGTTGTTTAAGAGAATTTTCATCTCGTCTATATTTTTTTTAATGCTTCGAATATTGTTATGTAGTAGCTTAAAGTTTGTGTTCTTAGTGTTGATTTTTAATATTTCCTGACATTCTGTGCTGTTTTCTAGACATATATATTTATTTGTGATGGCTAACCAGCCTATCTGGCATCGTCAGTACGGGGTAAGCAGTCCTCGATTGAAGACAAAATGTGAATAACCAAGAGAAGTACTTAATAAAAATAACTGCGTGAACGTAAGCGAGACATACGTGGAACCAACTATTGGTTTTACACCCAAGTCCACTTGTTAAGTTTTTATGTCAGTATTTGTGGTTTGGCCAATCAACCGACAACTGCGATAGTAGCAATTTGAGAAGCTAACCTGGAATTCCATAGAAAAACAAACCTAAGGGTTGGTAGTTGGAGAAGATGAAGATTTTATTTCGAAATATTTATTTTTTCATATTTATGTATCTTTCAGAAATGTAATTGAAAATTTCACAAAAACAGGCCTTCCTCAAAATCATACAGAATGATCTTTTTTTGCAATGCAGAGTATCTGTATCTCTAGAGTAGGGGGGGTGAGTGTGAACCCACGGCACTCAGGCCACATGTGACCCATTGTACATCCTCCCGAGGAGTTGTCCTCTTAGGTCATCGTCCATTCTATCCTCTCCAGGAAGGTAGACAGGTCTCTTGGAGACATCTCCTTTATATTGGTAGGTGTAGGCCAAGACTCGCCGAACACACATTCTCTTATTAACGATAACTCTGTGGCACTCGCATAGGACATGCCTGACAGTCTCATCTTCCTGTTCAAACATCCTGCATGGAGATGTGTCCACTAGACCCAATTTATGAGGTGTTTCCTTAGTTGACAATGACCAGTCAGAAATCCTACTGTTAAGCGTAGATTTTTCCTTGTCATCGCCAGATATTTTTTCAGCGCCAGCTTCCCAGGGTCGCCCAGGGCGATCCTGGCAATATTGTATCCTTTGATATTCCATCTCTTTAGGGACTGAGCATGGGTGTAACATTTGGCTAGTTCCGCAATTGTCGAAGCCATCAGGTCCTAAAATTCTTAGTCCAGCCGCTTTCTTGGCGAAAGAGTCGGAAATGCGATTACTCCTGGCGCGCCCTTTAGTACTAGCCCTGAGGTAACACATTATCTGTTCAGTGCTAATAGGGTTTGTATGCTGTCAGTGCAGATTGTAATGTTTTTGCCAGAAATTCCTTTCCTGGTTATTTCTTTTGTGGCGATTGAGATTCCCTACCATTCCATACTTAATCCTCAGACTTAGTGATCTGGAGTACACTCCACATCCTATGTGTGAGTATTGCATTTGTAGCATCTGACTCTATGTTCTGTTTTATTTGTATTTTGTAGAGTTTATTGAACACAAACCTGGGTTCAATTGCATCAATTGTTGCCTACAGCAGAGGTTGCGCAGTAAGCGCTTCTCGCCATATGCTCAGCCTCAATTGACCCATTCCCACCTTGAGGCTTACACGAGCCGTGCGCAATCGTAACATGGCCATTAACGCAACCTCCTTAACTTACAGGTCCAGAGGGATCAGACCCGTAATTAATTCCATTGCCGCGGTTGATGTTGTTCTCATGGCTTCGTTGATGTTTAAATAAGCCAGTCGCTGTATTTGATATAATTTTTGAATAGCCGTTGCTTGTAGAACTTTCGGGCCTGATGTAATGGCTCCGTACGTGGCTCATAAGCCACATATGCTCTTTTTGCTCTACTCTGTAGGTGGGAGTCCCATGTTAGCTTTCTGTCGAGGATAGAAACATCTCAGTCTTCTTGAGATCAATCGACAGTGAGTGTTCCTCACACCATGTTTCTATTAATTTCAGCCCATCCTGCGTTCTATCGCACAGTGTGTTCACAAATTTTCCGGTTTAAAAGATGACTATGTGATCTGCATTTGCAATTGTCTAGATTCCATTATTGTTGAGGTGAATAATCAGGGTATCCGAACTATGTTTCAGAGAAGGGGTGATAAGACTCCTCCCTGTGGACATCCCTGTGCAAAGTAGGTATCTACGGGACATCAATTTCGGCAGAGTTAGACTTGCACTTCACATTCGTTATCCTATGGAATACTGTTTTCGTCTCTCTTTCATCACCAAATGTACTCTTTATGGAAACTTTTTACCTGAGAATTTTTCACATATCTTGAGAAATGTAACGGAGTAAAAAAAAGAGACAAAATGGAGCTTCATTCACATTCTTTACTAAGTAACGTTTACATCAATCTCCACACCTCAATTAATTACTACAATGCAAATGAGAGAGGGGGTATATATCTTAACGCTAAATTAATATAACTGTTAGATTCATCTAAGTCATTGACGATTTCTTTGATTTTTTTAACAATATCAGGTTTTTTAGTATCGTCTCTCTCTATCACTTTGTTCATGACCACCCTCAGTTGGTATGCGGAGGTGCTTGTAGAAGAATCCGACAATTCCTTCAATATTTTGTCAGTGTATCCCTGTAAAAAATAGCTTTGATGAAAAACTCTCAAATATAGAATCAGATTCCTAAGAGGGAATAATCGAGAAAGGAATTGTCTGATATCTCATCAAATGGTAGCAAATCAATGATCTCTCGAATCGAAACAAAATTGTTTGTTTTTATGAGATATCTATAGAGAAATGAAACATGATTTCTAGAAGTAAGCAATATCAACAAGTCTGTGTTGTTTGGTGAATAGAAACAAAATTAATAGTTGATTACTTTTCATACTCACACTATATTTACTCATTCCTAGCCTCTTCGATTCTTTACTCAGAAGATCATATAGAGACAAAAGCGTCACATAAGCTTTCGTTGGAGGAATCTGCTTCTGTCTCAACAATTCGACCCTGTGAAAGAAAACGAATTTTTGAATCAAAAACAAATCAATTTCAGATTTTGGTGATATTGTGCTTTTCAAAGAGTTTTTCTTCCTTTCGCCTCCCGCTTGTCTTCAAAAATACAGGAGATACCTGTTTGATGTAACAAATGTGTATTCCGTCAGGCGATTTAAGGAACTCTTTGCAAAAAAGTTTTTTGCTATGTTGAACAATCCCGAGAAAATGAAAAATATAAAGAATGTAGTGAATTTATATCTCTAGTCCATTGTTTTTCGCAGTATTCAAGCAGCAAAATACTTTTGAATTTTTGAATTCAGTTCTGAATGATATTGGAATGCTTGAATTTATTCAAACTATTTGTTTTCCTACCTTAATGAAAGTCGTGCTTATTGATATTTTTTGGTACTTTATGGATAGTCGCATTCGACAATTACGTCTTTGAAGATAATAGTCCAGTCATTTAAGCGTAAATTAGGTAAGAACCTCGGAATTCGAGATACCCAGCTGTAAGTCTGTAAATACTTGTATATTGACACCCTAAAAGTTGTTTCAAAACCTACATATGGTAGGGTGTAAGCAACTATTACATTTCAAGGTCAAAGGTCACAAAAATCGGTTTTTTGCGCTTTTTTGGAAATCGTATTTCCACCTTCCAACATAGTAAAGTAGAAGATGAAGTTGAAGGAAGTATAAAGAATAATGTAGTGATTTGGAAAAGTGTAACATTAATAACAAAAATACCCACAAATGGCAAAATAATGTTTCTAATATTTCACTTTTTAGTCAATTCTCTAAATTGAAATTAATTATTGAAAAATATGGTTGAATAGAGGTACCTTGAAATATTATACTTTCTATTTGACTTGCATTAGGTTTTTTCAAAAAATGTTGTCCGTTTATTTCAGAACTGTTATATCTCAGTGAATATTTATACAATTCAATACAAATGAGCGCAATTCAGTCAGTGCACTATTGTCAACGTAACACAAGGCCATTAACTTCTTCAGCATAAAAATTTATTGTTCAGGTTTGACGAAGGTGTTATCGGTGAGAAAGTTATAGAAGTGCTTGGAAAGATGGTAGTCGGTTGGCGACAGGTCTGAGGAGTATGGTGGATGAGGCAGAACTTCGTCTCTCAATTTGTTTAATTTTCGGACGGTGATTTGTAAAATGTGCGGGCGAGTGTTATCATGGAGCAGGATCGGACCTCTTTTGTTGATCAGTGCTGGCTGCTGCTGATGCGATTTTCGTTAAACTTTGAAGATTTCCTCTCAATAGTTTGGGTTAGGTTAGGTCCAAAGTGAATGGGTCTATGCAATCCTCCACCGCAACCCGCATTGGTTTCTTGTGGCTCATACCTATTCACACTCGACCTATTAAACCCGGCTTCTTAATGAAGCCGTTTAGTTTGTATGGGTAGTGGTCTTTCAGGTCAGATGGTAAGAGTAGGGCTCCGCCGACCTCTAAAATCTGATTTGGATAAAGTACGTGCTGTGCTGTTTCATCATTTTCCAAAAATAGGCGACCTACACTATCTTACGACAGTCCAAGTTTTGCATATGATGATTCAAATGACGATAACCTGTAAGAAGACCTGTTAGACATCGTAGTTCATCTCTACTGTAGTCCATCAACTGTTTGGTGTCAAGCTTTGAAGGATGAATAAACGTCTTGGAGAAAGCCAATCCTGGAAGATTCTGCCAGAAGTCCATGAATCTTCTTGCCATCCAGATGTTCAACCTTCGTTTGGCAAAGCCTAAAACGATGCCAGAGACAGGTTCTGGTTCGATGAAGCTGCTTGCAGCACCCTCCTTTGAAAGGGAATCAGCAGTCTCATTGCCTTCCAGGCCAGTATGACCAGGATCCAGACCAGAGACAATCTGTTGAGTTTTCCTATCGAGGAGAGTCATTTTTGGCAATTTTCTCCCAATTCAGATGTTACTTGGTAGGAGTCAAGAGCTTCCAATGCCACTTGACTGTCAAAAAATATTTTTATTGACTATCCCAACAACTATCTTATGTTAATATTTTCTTCTTCTGGAGGTTCCAGTCGTCACAACTCGAAAACAGTACTTTATAAGGCCGTTTTTGGAGGGTTTCTGTTTTTGAGAAGTTCTTGGGTCCAACCACTGTCCTGAACGTATCCCGTTGTTGTAGAGAATCCAATTATCATCTCAATTGACGGTCTCATCCAATAAAGGATCGTTTTTGTTGAGCAAAAGCGAAGAGAGCAGACCTCAAAACCAGACAATTTATGTCAAGTGTTCAAACCGTGGGGCACCCAATTTCCGAGCTTTTCGATCTTTTCAATAAGTTTCAAACCATCAAAAACCGCGAGGGAGCTGATGCTCATTTCTCGTCTGTAGGTCAACCACTTCGAGGCTCATTTTCGAAGGTAAAATCTCCGGAACGAAATTTTTCAAACCAAGGTCGAACAGTAAGTTAATTAACAGTATCACTACCAAATACCTGGGTAATTTTTCGGGCGTATTATGAGCTGAAAAGAGGCAGAACATTAAAAGTTGGAAAAAATGAATAGCATCGATGTATAGAGTACAAAGTTCTCTATTGGTCAGTATACACCATGACATAGTAGAATACATATTCATTGAAAAATGGAGATACAAAAATAAATGACATTCAAACCGACAAAACTTTTGAATTTACCTAATATCAACGTGATTCTTGTCTCGTTTATCTGAATTATACACAAAAACTATGCATATCAGAGCAATCAAAGGTTATGATAAATGCAAAATTCACAAAATTATAAACAACAATAGTTCAATGGTACACACCTGAAGTCGGAATCGTCATATTTCTTCAAAAACTCTTGTGCTTGATAATCTAAATCATTAGATACTACGTCAGGCTCAATTGTTTTGACGAGTTCCAATAATTGTAAATAATTTTTCCCAAAGTAAAGTTCAATGTCTTCAGGCACTTCATCACCAGCACTGTGACTAATACTACCTGCCACGTATTGTGAGGATGGCTTGTTCTCTCCGTTGAAATTGAATTCATAGTATCTGTCAAAGTAGTTGAGTCCACTGGGGTGTTTTAGACTTTCCACATAGTCTCTGTATGTGGTTCCTACAAATATAACAGTAGTAACAGAGTAACTGAATGTTCTACAGTTTCCGCTTCTAATATGTGGTATCAGCTGATAGCTGATACCACATATTAGATGCACTGTTTGAAACCTTTGGTGTAGTAATGAATATTACTGGAGTATAATCCTAACATCAAACCGTTATTACAATACCATTACAATACCTCGACACGTGTTTCAATCACCAAGTGATCATCTTCAAGAGAAAGATTAAACTTGGTGATCAAAACACGTGTCGAGGTGTTAAAAATAACGGTTTGATGTTGGGATTGAACTCCGGTAATTATTCATGAACGTGAATGTCGAGTTAATTGTCGAACACAAACTAAAACAGTTATTCAACTTGGCGAGAGATTTTAAGGCAATAACATAATTTTTTAGAATGACAAAATAGTGGATATACTTTTTGAATAAAGAAAATACTTTTGTTTTGTTTCTACTATGTTTATTTAACGTTACGACCGGTTTCGGCTTATAAGGCCACGTTAAATAAACATAGTAGAAACAAGACAAAAGTATTTTCTTTATTCAACATGAATTTCTACAAAATTAACAAGTCATCAATCGAACAAGATATACTTTTTGTTTATTCGAGATGTTTGAGAAATTCTACCAAATCTCTGGCAATGTATAAGGAATTGTACCTTGAACAACGATAACCTAATCATATATATTTTCAACACTTGCTACATGAATAGCATTTCCTAGTCATTCAACAAACTCAAACATCTTTTCATGTAGCTGCAGTTTCGTAAGAATGTATCATCTTTTCCACCAAATGATTTCCTGGAGTCTATGATGTCAACCAGAAAGTCATTAGGACAACAAGAGGATTGTTTCGAATTTTTGGGGTTCTTGTTGAATTCTCTTCGTTCTGGATTGAGTGATTCCGTATATAGTTTATCTCGTCTTGTGTCAATAGATATTTTGCTGGAAAAATCCCCTCTTGTTTACATTGTAGTACATGTTCAAGAGGTTATAAAAACATATTTAACTTTCTGTAATTTCAACTAGCGTTCCTTAATATGACTAATAACCAGTCCGTGCAAAGCTTATTGTTAAATCATTTAAAAATACAATTTTTAACGGGTGATGATCAACTTCATTGCCAAATATGCGCCAAAATAACTGATTATTTTAAAACAACAAGTATAGCTGAGGCATCAATCAATCTAATAATAACAATGATGACCTTCAAACATGACTCAACCTTTGACGGAAGCAACAAACTCTCACGAAGGTTCGAAATAGATGAACACTTCAATCAACAGACCACTATTATAATCTTCATGCAGTCATTGTTCACTGTGGTTCTGGTTTTGAATCTGGTCATTATTAGGGACGCATTGGTCAATGACGAAACGAGCTGATTTAAGTTTAATTAAATATTCTGGCGAAATCTTGATGTGGTGCTGCAGGTTTTTCTAAGTTTCTCTGCAGCTGAAAAAGCAAATGCGCCACTGGAAACAATCAAGTCACCTCGGAGCGCTAATTTGTTTTTGTTATTGTTTCGTAATTTATATTACTTACGTATCTACGTATTGAAACTATATTCATCAATGGACGGTTACTGAATGTGGTGGCGATAATGAAATCGGCATTTCAGGTGTGTTCAAAAAAGATTCACAATAATGAAAAAGTGACATTCATTTGATTTAGGATTTGTGGAAAATAAAAAATTGAGAACAAACAAGATTGCTTATAATTCAGCCATATCCACTACATATGTATGGAAAATTTTGAAGAAAAATAAGTTCAAGCCTTATGGAGTCAGGAAAGTCCATCATCATCAAAAAATTTCGCCAAAATAATGAAGATAGGAAAAAATTGAGGTGCGATTAAAGTAGATTTACCAATAACGGATGGTTCAAGAGAAATAAATAATTTACATAGGATTACCAATTTTAAAGAGAGATATGGTATTAACGTATGGCTTGGTTTTTTTGATAATAAAGTTATTGGACCCCACTCCTTTTAAATGTGTCTGACCGGAGAATTATATTTGGTCTTTTTATCAGAGACTAAATGAGTTTCTAGAAGATTGGCCACTCGGGCTGATGAGGAAATATGAGTGTTTCCAACACGACGGATCTACAACACATCGCAGGAGAATGTGCCGAGATTTCCTCAATACAACTATGCCAGGAAGATGGATAGGAAATATTGGTCCTTTCAATAAATTGATGGATGTAGCTGTTACTACGTGGTAGTAAAGTAAAGTTTAAGTTTGAAAATGTCCATATAGGACGAAACTGCAGAAACGTTAGTTACAAATAAAAGTGGTAAAAAACATAGAAATTTTCATTTCTCTTTACATAATAATGGTCCTATTAAATGGTCATCACATTCACCGGACCATTCTCTTCCAGATTTCTCGTTGTGGGGCTTTATGAAAGATGAAGTATTCAGAACAAATTTTGAAAATATTGAGGAATCGAAAGATTCAATTAGATAGGCCTGCATGGCTATCACTTCACGGATGTTAGAGAACTGCCACAAGCACACTCTTTTTAGAGCAAGTATGGAAGGCAATCTGAACCTTCAATGCGATATCGCGTGAGACGGTAACTTAAAAAATGTAACGTGTACGATTTATTATTTCGTTACATTCTCTTTCGCAACTGTTTCTTTTTCAATGCGGTGTATTACGATACTGTCAACTATGTGCTTCCAACGATATTTAGAAGTTTCTCATTGAAAAAAAAAGTTAAATGGTTGAAAAATAGGTTAAACCAGATTAAAAAACATGAAATAAAACAAGAAATTCCTATGTCATTTTTCGATGTTATGGAAAATGAAGGTGGTGTTGCAGAAAACAAAATTTGTCATTTTCAGTTATTTGCAAATATCTCAGAAATGGTTTTGGTGATTTTGTCGATCTGAGAATATCATTATCTTGCATCCCTAAAAAGGCAACTTTTGTTTCATTGGACTGTTCTTGTACGACCTACCGTTTCCTAAATAGCAATAATGGTATCAGCAAAAAAACAGTCTGGAATGATGAATGCATCGATCCGGTATATCAGATTTTGGTGTTGTAAAGAGATGTTTAGAGACTTGAGAAAGTAAAGTGATTCAGTGGAATAGTTGTATCAGTTGAATAATGAACTTGAATGTCATCTGAATTTCGAAAAATGTTTCGAAAATATATCAATTGGACGAGGTATTTGCCTTGCAACAATCCCACTGAATTTCTAATCTTCTTTCCCAAGACTTAACCCATAACATGAAATACACATACTTTGTTAGTTATAGTATATGTGAAATGCCAAAATTATTTTAAGAAGAATAGTGCTCAGGAATTCGCTGTATAGGACCACAGTACCATGTATAAACATATTCAGTCCTGACATACCTATCCTAATAATCTTCGTTCATAGAAAGTTCACACATAATATTTTTTTCTTACCTCTCCTCAGTGAATCGAAGTAAGCGTCTGGACCTGGAGGTTTGATTGGAGCGTATATCGCGGGCCTGTGGGACGGTGTGGGCCTTATCGTTGAAGTGGTCGTAGGGCGGCCATAAGAGGGAGTTGTGGGCGAAGGTCTCAGATCATACTTCATGAGTTCCGTCAAGTAGGCCAAGAGCTGCATAACTGCGGGAATGTAGGAATCCAGCAGCAACGGTTTGTTTTCGAGTTTGGGAGGAACCCGTGGTAAAGATTGTGAAAAAGATGACTGTGAAATGATGAAAATAATATCAGGAACAATAACTGTTGTTTCGATATGGAAAGTGATGAATTTTGTTTTAGAAGCTTGAATAGAGAGACTCGATGAACGTTATCATAAGTTACAAGAGAATTTTTTTTCAATGATGAAATCATCCACATGTTGTGAAATAGTGAATAATTCATTGAATGAATATAATGTGTTTTTTCAGGACAAATTATACTTGAACATAATGATACATTTTTCTATATTAGTTTTTATCCCTGCGAGTAGAATTTTTTCAACTGATCATGCCTCTGAGGTATCTAGATAATGTCATCGATGTTCTCTACCTTTTGTTGGTATCCAGAAAATGGAACCAAATTACTTATGACTGCGTAAAAGATACGACTGCAGTATTTTTAAAGCTTTTACGTCTTTAAACGGTTTTATTTAGCTTACCCTGGTTCTTCGTTTGTATTGCGTTTTTAGGTTATAATTGGACAAGTGTTTAATGCTGCCCATTTATTACTGACCAAAAACAGATTCGATCTGCGATACATTCGGGCCCGAGAGCCTTTTTTTACCTGACGGACTACATGAGCGTACTCTATAGTTTTTCCTAATACACTACAGATTATGTCAAATTTAGTAACTGAAGTTTGACCACCTTCCTGTGTACAGATTGATCTGATATCTAGTACACACATTTAGTTTTGATGACAATACAATTCAATAAATTCTGTATCACTGTAAAGATGCAAATTCAACATGGCCGCAGCAACAAAATGGTGGGTTACATATTATTTCACTACTAACTCAATATGGGTGTCAAATGACAAGGCTTGACCAGTAGAATAGTAGTAGTCGGAATACATATTATCTTGAACTGAACAAAATTAGAAACTAAAAACCGAAAAATCAAATGAGTAAAAAAAATATTTCAAACGGTTTCTTTGAAAAAAAAAGGATAATCATGAAGATAATGTACTAAAAACTAAAAATTGATTTGGCAGGTCCTAGGAAACAGTCATCACACCACTTTCCCAAGCAATCTACGGAATTGATCAGATGAAAAAATAAAAAAATCATTGGGCGTAATATTTACATATTTACTCAGGTTACGCTACGCCCAACGATTTTATTTTATTTTTATCTGATCAATACCGTAGATTGCTGAGGAGAGTGGTGTAATGACTGCTACCTAGGACCTTCCGACTAATTTTTTAATTCTCAGTACATATCACTATTAAGAATTATTATCATGATAAATATTGTGAAATTTTATAACAACGATAAAATCAAACAACAATAAAAATCAAATGGCGCTCCAGGGCGACTCCATTGATTCCAGTGGCGCATTTGCTTTTTTAGCTGCAGAAAAACCCGGAAAAACCTGCAGCACCACATCATCTGAAGATCTTGATCTGCCAATGTCCTCTCTCTCATAAAACAAAATGTAGGGTGTCTC